>CM066996.1:93041848-93249348 GCA_033977485.1 Hydrangea macrophylla | reverse complement strand
TGATGCAGAATTGAGTAACGCTAGGCAATTTGTTTTGCTGTGATTTTAATTTTCCTTGTTCCCTATCTGAGGTAATGGTGAATACAACCTGAGGTCTAAGTAAATTTGTGGGTTCTATACAATTTGCTACATAGGTTGATGATGATGAATTTTTCACATTTGTCTGTATTGGAAAATTTCAATTAGGCTAGAGTGACTCTATGTTCCACAAATTAGTCCTCTCATTCATGTGGTGATTTGGCTGCAAATAAAATACCCATCCTCTTAGCCTCGAGCTACTGTTTAAGATTATATTCAATACTAGGGAAAAAAAAAACCCACTCATCGCATTTAAGATACGATAGATAAAAGGAACCACTCAATGTTTTCAGTTGGCTCTTCAAAAAGAGTCAGAACTTCACATTTGACAGTGTTTGACAGAGTTCTGTTCCAATGGAGTTCCCACCATGATGATCTTAGGTGAATCCTTTAAAGGTCCCCAAAGTCTATTTGCTTTTTGTGCCTAACCTGACAGAGTAACTTTTGGAATGCTTTGTTGCTCTAAGAGCAACTTCAAGGGTAGTCATCAAATTTGGGTATCCAAAATACTATTTGGTTACTTGAATAGTTTTTTACATACCAAATAAATCTCATGCACTCCAACCATAGTACCCAAAACCAGTAGTCATTTTATTGTTTAATATATTTTGATGTATCTCAACCATAGATATACTAAAATTATTATTTTATTGACAAACCAATGGCTAGGATCTTCTCACCAAATCTGGATCCCCTCACTTTCTCTCTCCAAAGGCTATAAGTTTGGAGACCCAAACCATGAGTTTCCATAATGAATCCCTTTTTAGATCTCCCATTGGAGTGCATTTTTTGAGATGAAGGGATCCATTTTAGCATCTTTTGATTTTAGATACCCATTTGAATCTCCCATTGGAGTTGCTCTAAAAGGTAGAGTTTAGTGGATACCACTGGCTAAAATAGTAGAGTTTCTGTATGGATGACATCTAGAGCTGATGAGTATTTGATATAGTTTGTTGGCTAAGAAAAGAACAGTGATTAGTGTGTGAAAATGGTAACTATGGTTGAAAAACAAATTAGCATGCTGCAATTTGTCTCACTTTTAATTGCTATTTTATTATTAGTGAACTATATACATATTAAGTTAGTATGAGGGGGAAATAAGTGCTCTAGGGAAAGAACATTGTCCCTCCCGCGCTCTCGGAACAGCCAGCTGTCGAATGCCGGGCTTTCTAAAAGTGGGTGAAATGCGACGGATTTTTTTTGAGAAAGGTGAAAAGAGTATGGTAGGGCTCATTTAAAATGTTCAAAGTCGTCACCTAGCATTATTCGGGTGTTAGAATCCTTGTAAAGACAATTAAAGTAATCATTTTTTACTTTTGAAAAACAGTTTTGAGAAAAGTGTGTCCTTTAAAAGTGTGACTCTGAATAGCCATGCGAAAACCCGATATTTTTTAGATGGGTTCGGGAACTCGATTATGTTGAAGGAAGGTCTTAGGCACCCTCGAACATCCGTGAAACACACGGTTGCCAGTTTCAGCGATTTTCATTAAAATGGGGTGTTTGGATTGAAAACAAGTTTTTGAATATGAATAGGACGAAAAATGGTGATAGGTATTGCCGTACTCTTTGAGAGTTGCTTACGTATCCCGAAACGGAAATCAGGGCAAACGTAGTTCTGACTTTCGTGTGTGCGAGTTTATTCATGATTTTTACAAAAAAAAAAAAAAAAAGAGTGGTCACGTTTAACCGTGCATGTGTGATGTAGTGATTTGAGAAGGAATCGGTGTAACTTTTAACTTTAACCCACGTAGTATAGTGATACATTTTAAACTTTGGAAAGTGATTGAGATTGGAATGAGATTATGCAAGTGAGCGGAGAATGAAGTGTTTTTTTTTATTTAAATTTTTTTCTGTCTTTTTAGTCATGTGCCGGAAGTAAGGATCGATGCCCAAATGACTGAAAAAGTGTACCGGATAAGGGTCGGTGTCCAAAAGAAATAAAAGAGATTTTTTTGTATTTTACTTTATGTCGGAAGTAAGGGTCAGCTAGGAAGCATGAGTACTCCATTTTGAGTGAAGTACCAATACCGGATATTTGGGGGACACCGACACCCACCATACTCCTGGGTACGTGTCGGGTACCCCTCTATCGGTGTCCTGATACTGTTAAGTGAAGGATTCAACTTGGGTATGGCTTGGGTACTTCGTGGGTACGGTACGGGGTCAGATTGCATTTTTTGAAAACTATGGGGGGGTCTCTAGCGGTTTCCTGATACTTAGTGGACTTGCTTCTTCTTCTTCTTCTTCTTCTTTATTTATTTATTTTTTTTCCTTTAATATTGTGGACTTGTAATGCTTAAACAATGTTGTTTTGTCCTTAGACTACTTATTTGCTAATATGTTATGGATTAATGTGTAGTCGTGCTGTTCAATCTTCTTCTTCTTCTTCTTCTTCTTCTTCTTTTTATTTTTTTAATTATTAAAAATATGCTTTTAAGAATATATTTAAAAATGTATTTTTATTCAAGGTACCCTAGTCGTACCCGTATCCTACATTTTTGGAAATTGCCGTACCCCCGTACCCGTATCGTATCGTACCCGTGTCACGTGTCAGTACCCATGCTACATAGATGGTCAATGCCCGAAAGAAAGAAAAGATGCTTTATTTTTATTTTATGTCCAAAGTAAGGTTCGGTGCCCAAAAGAAAGAGGAGATTTTTTTGTATTTTATATTATGCCGGAAGTAAGGTTCGGTGCCCAAATGACTGAAAGCGTGTTTCGGAAGTAAGGGTCGGTGCCCAAAAGAAAGAAAAGAGATTTTTTTGTATTTTTGTTTTATACCAGAAGTAAGGGTCGTTGTCCAAAAGAAAGAAGATTTTTTTTTTGTATTTTTATTTTATACCACACGTAAGGGTCGGTGCCCAAAAAGGAAGAGAAGAGATTTTTTTTTTAATTTTTATTTTATGCCGGAGTAAGGGTCGGTGCCCAAAAGAAAGTAAAGAGATTTTTTTGTATTTTTATTTTATACCTGAAGTAAGGGTCGGTGCCCAAATGATTGAAAATAGATTTTTTTATATTTTTGTTTTATGTCGGAAGTAAGGGTCGGCGCCCAAAAGAAAGGAAAAAAAGATTTTTTTTGTATTTTTGTTTTATGCCAGAAGTAAGGGTCGGTGCCCAAAAGAAAGGGAAAAAAAATGTAAAGTGTATAGGATAAGAAACTTACCTGTGAAGATCTCCGAATGCAAAGGCGGTTATTGAGGCTGCTGTTGAGTCTGATTAATCATTTCTTTCTTTTTATTATTCTATTTATATGAATTAAGCAATCTTTCTTATTTAGACATTGATTTCCATATTAGAAAACCGTGTAGTCCCGAGTAGGGGGTATGAGAAATTGCATAGGGGACAGTAGAACATGATCCCCATATTAGAAACCACGTGGGATTTATGTATTGGAAATCATGTAATCCCGAATCGGACGTAGATTTCTGTATTGGAAACCAAGTAATCCCGAGTAGGGCGTGGATTTCTGTATTGGAAACCGGGTAATTTTGAGTCAGACGTGGATTCCTCTGTTTTATTTTTTTTTATCTTTGATTATCAAGCATGAATATAGATGATATATACAAGAGATGAAGAAAAGTTTAACTAATAATTAAAAAAAAACCTGAGTTATTAGAGGAACTCGAGAAATTGGCTAGAACATTGATGGTAAGTGACTGGGATGTTGGGTGATGATTTGAGGCTATACGATAATGGTTGGGCGGCAACGGATGACGATAGTGGTGAGGCGACCGTGAGAATGTTGATGAGAATCGTAGTGATATGATAGTTAGGTAAAGGGTGATGATTTTAGTGGTGACCTTGATGGTGGTGGTTAGAAGAGGTGGTATAGTGGTGGAGAAAATTGAAACCTCTTTTGTGTGTGTGTGTGTGTGTGTGTGTGTGTTTTGTATTTAATGATGAAGTGAGGGAGATGGAGAGGAGAAGGTAAGGGAGATATAGAATATGAAGGGGACACAGAGAGAGCTTATTTTTTCGGCCTGCCGAATGGTTTGCATTGGCATTCATTTATAGGCCAAAACCTTTTTATTTTTTGCGATTCTTTTACTTTTTTTGCTTTACTTGACTGCACCGAGATTGTCTCCAATAAGTGATGTGCCAGAGTAGGAAGTGAGTGCTTTGTCAAGGTAGGTAGCTGGGAATTGAAAGTAGTACCAGATTAGGCAAATAGCTCCGCTGGGGATTGAAAGTATTACCAGAATGGGCGAACGACTCCGCTGGGGATTCATGTGAGAATCGAATAGAAGAGGGATGGTGTAGTCAAGAAATGCGTAACCGCGTAATCTCGAACTCTAACCGAAAAATGTAGTAAAGTAAGGGTACGGTCGAGCTCGCCGAGCTGCCTACGTATCTCCTGCGAGGAGGATCAGACCGAGCGTAGTTCGTGATGATGAAGAAGATGCCAAGTTAGGATAGAGAAGAGCAAAATGCCACGTCGAGGCGTGGTTGCTGTGGATACGAAAGAGCGAAATGCTGTGTGGGGCCTGATGGGTGTGAGATAAGAGAGCAAAATGCCACGTGGGGTGTGATTGGTGTGGATATAGGAGAGCGAAATGCTCTGTGGGACATGATTGCTGGAGATATAAGAGAGCAAAATGCCACGTGAGCCGTGATTGCTGCGAGATAAGAGAATGGAAAAATGCGATATGCGTGATTGCCGTAAATGTGAGAGATAAGAGCAGCAAAACCCGATACGGGTGATTGCTGTGGATATAAGGTTAGCAGAATGCGATACGCGTGACTGCTGAGGATATGAAAGAGCAAAATGACACGTGAGGCATGATTGCTGTGGATACGGGAAAGCGAAATGCCATGTGGGGTGTGATCGCTGTGAGATAAGAGAGCAAAATGCCACGTGAGGCGTGATTGTTGTGAAGATAGGAGAGCAAAATGCCACATGGGGTGTGATTGCTGTGAAGATATAGAATGGCAAAATGCGATACGCGTGATTGCCGTGACGGTGAGAGATGAGAACAGCAAAATCCGATACGGGTGATTGCTGTGGAGATAAGGAGTGGCAAAATGCAATACGCATGATTGCTGTGAAAATTCGAGAGCAAAATGCCATGTGGGGCGTGATTGCCGTGAAGATTCGAGAGCAAAATGCCTCGTGGGGCGTGATTGCCGTGGGATAGAGAGTGGCAAAATGCGATACGCGTGACTGCTGTGAGATGGGGGAGGGTAAGAGAAATACCTGATACTTGACGCCGATGTAAGTAGGACGTCGTTTGAGGGACTTATATCTGATTCTGATGGTAGATGATGATATGATTAGGATGCCACTTGACGGCCTCACAATTGATTCTTGTTTGTTGCAGTTATGAACGGGATGCCACTCGACGAACTCATACCTGATGATCGATGAATGTGAACATGATATCTCTAATGGACTCGTTTCCTGGTGATCGAGATACGTGAACAAGATGTCTCTAACGGACTCGTTTCCCGACGATCTAGATATGTGAACAGAATGTCTCTGACGGACTCGTTTCCTGATAGATCGAGATATGTGATCAGGATATCTCTAACGGACTTTTTTTCCTGATGATCGACTTGCAGGGAATGTGATTGCATGGTAATTGGACATGTGTTGCAACCAAAAGTTTAATGTAATGTCCAAATTGGCTTCAACAAGTTACAAGACAGTCATATCCAATGAATCATGAGATTTTAAAGTAAGATGATAATTATTGAATGATGAAGAAAGTTCTGCAAAAAAATCACGATCAAAAGCCAAAATAACCATGTGAACTGTCCACACCCATTAATTTCTCCTCCTCCACAAACTTATTGGAGACATTCTCGGTGGAATCAAGTAAGGCAAAAAAGCAAAAAAAAAAAAAAAAAAAAAAAAAAATTGGAGTATAAATGAATGCCAATGCAAACCATTCGACAGGAAGAAAAAATAAACTCTCTCTATATTAGGGGTGGGCATATTTCGGGTCAACCCGAATAACCGAACCCAACCCGAAATTTTTATCACAATTCTAGTCGGATAAAAACCAAACCAAACTTATTTCAGTTCGAAACCGAACTGTATTCATTAGTTTGGTTCGGATTTTGGTAGGGAAAAAAAGTTCGGTTTGAAACCGAATATCCGAACTTTTAAGTAATATATATGAAAACATATTTGAGGAATTAGTCAATTAGGGGTTTGAGGAATTAGTCAATTAGTTCGAGATTGTCTTCAATAAGTTTGTGGAGGAGGAGAAATTACTGGGTGTGGCTATGTTGGTTTTTTTATCGCGATTTTTTTGCAAAACTTTTGATTTTGATCTTGAAATGATTTTGCATTCTTTGAAATCATTTTTTTTTTTAAAAAACAAACATTTTTTTTTTCTTTTTCCTTTTTTATTGGGCAAAAATGGGGTGTCTACAAACATTATAAAAAATCATGATGGACGAGATCCGAAGTTGTTTACTTTGCATTTAACTTTATTCGGGTAAAGATCCTTTTGTTTTTCTCATTGCCTAACGATCATAAATTACTTCATGAATGTTACTGTGTGAAAGTATAGAATTTGTTGGCATCATGTCAATGGCTTGTCAAATAGAACTTGTAATCTCTTAAGACTTTTTCCAGGTTTATTCATTGGACTGGACTCCTGAAAAGAATCGTATTGTAAGCGCATCCCAAGATGGGAGGCTAATAGTGTGGAATGCTCTCACAAGCCAGAAAACTCATGCCATAAAATTACCTTGTGCATGGGTCATGGCATGTGCCTTCTCTCCCACTGGCCAGTCTGTTGCCTGTGGTGGCCTTGACAGCATATGCTCTATCTTCAGCATGAATTCTCCCACCGACAAGGATGGGAACCTACCTGTATCAAAAATGCTCAGTGGGCATAAGGGTTATGTTTCCTCTTGTCAGTATGTTCCAGACGAAGATACTCGTCTCATAACCGGCTCTGGTGATCAGACATGTGTATTGTGGGATTTAACTACGGGTCTGAGAACTTCTGTTTTTGGAGGTGAATTTCAATCTGGGCACACTGCTGATGTGCTGAGGTACGATTGGTTATCTTCAAATTGCTGTTGACCTAAACTTGACTGTCTTTCTTTTCTTCATGGAAAAATGCCTTTTACTGTAGGAAATTTACCCTTCTAGGCTCACAGTTGCACCTTCAATCGTATATATTCCTGTTATTTTTTGGTTCATCGGTCAGTTTCATTTAACTTTGTTAGATTCTTATTTTCTTCTTGTTCATTCATTCCACTAAAATTAACATTCACTACAGCACAAAGTCTTGTATGATTAAGTGTTTGTGAGAGATGGAGACATATCTGAAGAAATATGATGTCCATTTTGATTTTGTATCTTGGACATTCTTGGACATGAAAAGGGGTGAGAGAGCCAATACTTTTCAGCTTTGTATGCTTTAGGTTTCAAATTTTAGGCACTTGTCGGTGAAAAAAAAAAGTTTCAACTGTCTAGGGGTATTCACAATATCGTTGGTTCTGTTCTTTCAGTGTCTCGATCAATAAAGCAAATTCGAGAATGTTTGTATCTGGATCTTGTGATGCAACTGTCCGGTTATGGGATACTCGTGTTGCTAGTCGAGCAGTCCGAACATTCCATGGTCATGAGGGAGATGTTAATGCCGTGAAGTTCTTCCCAGATGGGAACAGATTTGGAACTGGTTCAGATGATGGAACTTGCAGGTTATTTGACATTAGAACGGGGCACCAACTCCAAGTTTACTATCAACAGCATAGTGACAATGATGTCCCTCATGTGACTTCCATTGCCTTCTCCATATCAGGCAGGCTTCTCTTTGCTGGTTACTCAAATGGCGATTGCTATGTGTGGGACACTTTGTTGGCAAAGGTATATAGTTCTTCCATCTTAGTTGAGATTGCCTATGCATTCTCCTTGCACAAGGATACAATTGCATTCTAGATGTTACCATAGTTGTGAGTATGTTGGTCAAATATTAAGTGCCCATTTGGGTTAGCTTTTAAAATAATCACTTTTCGAAGAAGATATTTTTTAAAAAGCTACATATCGGAGTATTTTAAAAGGCTGTTTTTAAAGGAATCAGACTTTTAAAAAGCTATGAAGAAGGTAATTCAAACGGGTTTGAACAATCACGTATAACTTATAAGTGATTGTTGGCCCCGAAATAGCTATATGAAACAAGCCCTGCTCTTAATCTCTGTCCTTGGAATTTCATGTGTGTATAGTTTTCTACTACGAATTTTTTTGTTTGTGGTATTATCTATATGAAATACCTAGTGTCAGTGCCTGACCTCAAGTTTCTCCGAGAATAAAAGGCGGCCTGGTAATTCCATGAGAGAGGCAATTCATAGATACTTTTAATACAAACCAATAGAGCCGTAGGGCGGAGCTTGCATTTCCTTCCTTCACTTCTCTGAGGGAAAGCTGCTTTTTTAGGTTTTCTTCAAGCCATATGAAACTTGCAAAGCTAGCATTATTCTTCGCACCTCACATGCCAAGTCCTTTTCAATGTGTGTGTATGCCCGTGTGTGTATAAGAGATGAATGGGCTTTAGTTACTTTCTTTTTTCTTTATTCCATTGTAGGTTGTCTTGAACTTGGGATCTCTCCATAACTCACATCAGGGTCGGATCAGTTGTTTGGGTTTATCTGCTGATGGGAGTGCATTATGTACAGGAAGTTGGGATACAAATCTAAAGGTAAGTGTTCAGTTTTATCAAGTCATTTTGATTGATAACTTTAATAGGCTTTAGACAAAATATTTGTTTCTTTTCTTAAATTGAACTAATGTTTAAATCTGTTTGACATTGGCGATACTTGTTCCTTAGATGAGGGCATGTTAATCCACAAGGGGTGGTAGTCGAATAAACGAAAATACATTGTTTTGTAGAAATGCCGAGCTTAGGTTGGGGGTAGGGGTTGTGGCTTTGAGGACTTGGGAGGATATGCTAAAACTACCAAGGGAAAATAATTTTGACTATGTTGAGACGTCTTTTTTTTTGCTAAGAAAGAACCATGTTGAGACGTCACCAGTTCTGAACTTGCACCGGCGTTCTATTCGAGACAGTTTTAAGTGTATAACGTTAATGGACACTGCAGTTTTATATTTTTATCCTTTATTGCTATTGTAGCACTTATAACTAATAGTCAAAACTGTCCTCCCATTGACTCTCTCTCTTTCTCTCTATCAATGCTAGCCTTCAAATGTTTTCCAATCACCCTTCATGTCTAAAACCACCTCGTGACATCCAACTTATCATTGCAATTAGCAAACATTATTGAACCACAATGTTTGTATTCATCTGTGACGAATCGTATGACCAACAACCAACTCTGACCATCCCACGTACATCCCTACTTTTATCAGTTTTTAGCAGAACTAGTTATATCGCACGTGCGTTGCATGTGGACAGTGTTATTTAATTTTATTTTGGATCTAAATCTTGAACTAGGTGATTTGTATTGGCCCCACTTGTTATAAATTATAGCTTATAGCTTAGAAAAATGTGAAATAAAGTGTTTTGTGTGGCTTGTTGATATGCTTTATTTGCCATTTAATGAATCTTTTATTGGATAACTTTGCCCTTTATTCTTTTTTCTATTGACATTAATTATCCCCAACTAAATTAAACCACTCACTTGTCCAAAAATCCTATCATTATTTATCTTCTCTCATATCTTTAAAATTAATTAGTTGAGATAAGTTATATAAAATTCATATATACTAGCAGTCGGGGCACACGTGTTGCGTGTGGAACGTGTTGTATTTGTCATGTATCTATAAACTTAATTAATTAAAATCATTATTTGATATGGTATGGTGCCCAGATTAGTATCACAAATTTGCTTCTCTCAAATGGCCAAGTTCATGGTTATACTACTACCTAAAAGGAATAAAAATGGAAATTAAAATCAGGTGTGGTTACACTATTTGGGATATTCACAATATGAAGCATATTACATAAACTACCACTATTCCAATTATGGACCAATAGCTATGGATAAATGAGTTTGTATTAACCAGAAAGAGGAGGGGGGAGGAACCCCAAAAACATGATAAAAAGGTCTAGAGATACAAAACAAAATAGCAAACCAAATTTGCACATCATGGGAGGATCCTATCAAAATCGAAGATGTAACAGTCTTGGGGAAAAATCCCATGGCATACTAATGATCCAATTCATAAAATGATAATGTTGGAAATAACAACGATTTTTTTCCACTTTTTCCTCCCCGTGCCGAGATTTTTTTCTTTTTTTTTTTTGCCCTTCTTTTCCACGGTTTCTGATTTTCTTACACTCATGGGTGTACTACATACATAATCCCAACACTCCATTTATAGGCATAAGATTAATAGTTACAACAATGGAGACTCAATTGGCTTTTCATAAGATCCCACAAATTTAACTTTTAAGAAACAAAAAAAAAAAAGAAGAAGAAGAAAAGAAACAGAAACAGAGACCAACGACAGAAATAGAGAAAAGTTAGAAGTCATAATACCTTCCATTGCTATTCATCTCCACAATTTCTCTCTTCTCATTTCACATTATTACTTGCTAAAAAAAGATTCTTCTGCTGTATTTTCTTTTGATTACAGACAAAATTTTTTTTTCCTGAATTGATGATGACATCATTTGAAATTTGTGAAAAGAAGAGATGCTGCTCAATACAGGGATTGTGAATTTGTGAGAGATCGTTTTCACTTATTTGGGGTAGTTTTTTTTAGTTGGTTGAGGAGAGTTGTGACACGTGGAATAGTGTCTTTGGTTGTGAATGTCAGTTTTTGGGATTAGTTTAGAGAATGTTCAATGACAATTTGGTCCTCCTAGGTTTGTTTTTCTTTAAAGAAGAGTATATTGGTTTATATGTAAATCTAAGTGATGATAAAGAAGAATAGGGTACCCTTGCCTTTGGCTTTCTATAGTAGTATAGATATATATATATATATATATATATATATACTTTTAATTAATAGTTCTTAAATGATACTTTGACAACGTTTAAGGGCATTTAGGACAATACACCCAAATAAGCTATTTGACAGCTTATGTTACCAAACACCACTACAACTTAAACACTGCTTCTGAATAGCTGCACCAAATAAGTTCAAAGTTTATTTTGAGTTCTAAAAGCTATAATTTGAAATAAAAGCTATAATCTATCTACTTAAGCTGCAACAAACGGGGCTATTATAACTTAATGCATGAAAGTAATAAACAAAATACATAGAAATCTTATATATAACAATGTTTTCTTTTTTGTTATGTATTGTTATAAAAATGTTGTTTTGCAGTATATGTTATGACTATATTATCGTAATCATTTTGAGGGAAGAATTTTAAAATTTTGTGTGATTATGTTATTAGATATAATACTAATTCAATCAAGTTGAATATTAGCCGTTCTTTATACTTTCTTATGATAACACTATTTTGAGATATTCCAACAAAGTGTTAAAACTAAAAATGACCAACTTTTATGAAAGTGCTCATGAGGTTGAAAAACGACAGATTTGTATTATTTTTATATTGTTTACTAAATAAACTATTCCTACATAATAATCAAAACAAACAGTTTTAATGATGCATTTCAAATTTAATGTAGAATGTTTGAGATATAAGACAATGTAGTCAAATTAAATTAGTGTCATTTTAAAGATAAATTGGTAGTGCTCATTTTATTTCTCTCCCAACTTCCATTAGATCCCATTTTTGCAGTTTCACACCTAGATTTATGAGAAGCAAAATTAGTTTAGTTTCATGGTTGTCTCAAACTATCATTGTGCCTCACAATTATAGGCTTGTAGTTATCCACTTTTTCCCCCTTCTTAGTTAGTTTTAATTTAATGTCTTTTATGGCTATTTTCAAAAGACGCTTTGTTGGCCTTAATGTTATGTTTATCTTCCCACTTCCATAAAGTCTCACTTTTTTTTTTTTTTTTTTTTTTTTTTTTTTTTAAAGTCTTTTGTACTACTATTTATTCTAAACGAATTGAGTTCTAGTTTCATATTACTCTTCCAAATACTCCCTTTTTTAATTTTAACAATTGTTTTTTTTTAAAATACTGCTTCTTTTTCTTTTTTAACTAACCTCCAAGGAAATCATTTTTTTATTTATTTTCTTATATGACTATTTATCCTTGAAAAAATGTCTTTATTTCAATTTTTTCTTCTAACTCCCTCCCATTAAGTTACACTTTTTATAAGTCTTATGACTAATTCTTTTAACTTCAGTCTTAGTTTCATGTCAAAACTCCACTACATATATAAAATTATACTGTTTAAAAGTCTTACGACTATTTCTTTTAATGAAGCTGTGAAGTTAGCCATGAATAATTATTCGAGATCTCTTCCCATAATTTGTAGATGTGTAGTTTATAAAACCTTTTATGTATGTATTTTGTAATTGATTTTCACAGTGACATTCTCATGAAATTTTCCACAAGAATACTCTTAATTTTTCACGATATATGTTAAATGTTTTAAAGTTGATTTTCTGTTAGTTTAAATTAGATTTTACAATACGGAAGTATGTCATTTCCCATAAATCTTCCAAAGAATTTGATTAATATACTCATTTATGTCATTAATTTAAGCCTTTCTTATTTAATTTAGATTATTGCTTCTTCCTCTTCTTTTCTCAAATTAACTTAGGTCCCATTTGATAAAACTGAAAATTAACTGTTGAAACTAATATTGTATTCCAGTATTGAAAGTCTTAAGCTATTCAAATTGCAAGACTCAAAATAATCTTTCAAGTATTAAAATAGACTGCAATTAGTGATTTTTCAGTAAAAATTTTTACTTATGATTTTCGGTAGGTTTTTCGCTGTTTTTTCAAATAAGTGGTGCATTATCATATCCACTGAAAAAGAACAAAGCACTAAAATTTTTTATTTTCAACACTTAATTAGGTTATCGACCGCACCCATACTTGAAAGCAATTAGATACGCATATATTGTAACCAACGAAGAGTATAGTATAATAGAATATACTATGTACCGTCCAAAACATAGATGTACATCCAAAAAAATTAAATGATAAAATTCATGCTTAACTATTGTTAGGCAAAACATTGTATCCAAGAGTTTTTATAGTGGTTTTCAACTTTTACTTACGTGACAAATCATTGTACCCAAGTCACAAAATATTGTACCCAAAATAACAAAACATTACAACCAGTTTTGGTCGTACGACACAAATAAGCCAGGTGATTGTATCATAGATTCTCCCTATGATAATTAGAAAGTATTGCTAAACAGTATGAAGGTGAGCCAACAAAAAAGAACGTAGAGTTTATCAAAATGAGTTTTAATTTCTTTTAGTCCTATAACTTAAGTAAAAAGTGACCAAGTGGTGTGCAAAACAAATATTGTTCTTCTATATCTTATGTTTTATTTTTTTATTGTGGGCACATACACTACTTTATGCATATCAAATATATTCACCCTTATAGGGACAATTTTATATATGTGGAATAAGATATCATTGATGTATATAAAAGAATGTGAGAGTAATAGCTGGAGAGACTCAAGTCAGATCACTCACATTAACATGTAAAAATGACCTTTGTGAATAAATACCTTTTGGAAAAGGATGCGGATTTGTAGATATACCTATTGGTAAATAGTAGACTTACAATTTCTTAACAAATATTGGTTTCGGGTATCACCCTATGACTACATTTTTTACCCCCCTTCAATTAACTTATCCAAAAGCAAATATAGGTCTCCACGATGTAATTAATTTAACCGAGATCGTACCTACCATTGTTATGCCATAGGCTAAAGACTATATATCAAATAGAATTAAAAATCGAATAATTCAATAATCTATCAGGAGTTGGACAAAATGAAAATGCAACGTAGATAAGATTAAGAAGAAACATGAAATGGAACGAAAAAAGAAATTACTTGCCCCAAATCTATGCTTTCCAAATTGGTATTTCAAATTTGGTTTTTAAATACTTTATATTTGTGTTGTACAAAATGTATTGGCATCGATCCCATAGCATGTGATAAAACTGTTAAAACCATTTATAAATTAAATTTGAACTTCAAATTTGAAAAGGATAGCAAAATGAAATGAAAGACATAATTTTTTTCAGGACTAATATCTATGTACAAGTATATAAACGTACATTCCTTTATGCTCTAAGCCAAAAATAAAAATAAAAAATTTCCTTTATGCTACCAATACAGCTTGCATCCAGAGCACTATTAGGCTCTCTCTATTTTTATTTTATTTTATTTATTTTTTTCTCTAGCCAAAAGTTCATAGAAGAAGCCAGCAAACTTCATATGTATGCAGGTTTTTAGCCCTTGGTCATTCTTTCTTGTTTTTCTCTCACGTATCTCTCTAAACTTGATTGTTTTGTGAGAAAAGGGAATCAAGTTGTCCAATAGAATATGTCCTCTTAGTCTTAGTTTTAGTTTAAATAGTCCTTATAAGAATTGAGTTTGGGGAATTAACCCCTATAGTCCATAATTTTAAAAAAAATGATAATAGGTAAAATCTGTAGAGTCCACGGAAAAGAAAACTTGATAGGAACGTGCGACGTATACACAAACATGATATCCCAAAAAAAAAAAAAAATTAGGACTCATTGACGGACCGAAAAAAAAAAAGTGGCATACCCAACTTATTAAAACTCTAAGAAAAATCATTAAGTAAAAGTGCACCGACTGATAAAACTGTAAAACACTTCTGGGCATCGGTGCACTTATATATATTATAGATTATAGATATAGACATAGATAGATTATAGATTATAGATTATAGATATGCATATAAATTATAGAAAAAATTCTTCCTAAATTGTTCACCTGCAGATGTGTCAATGACAATTTTGAAATTAAATCTAAATTTGTGTTATTTTATTTTGCAATTTATGAAGAGGGTTAGTTATCCACGTCATCCGGTGCCTTTTTTTAGGGGTGTTCAAAAACCGAACCAAACCGACAAACCGAACCGAACCGATCGGTTCGGTCGGTTTTAATTTAATTTGTGCAGTGTAAAACCGAAACCGAACCGAAAATTTACACACTCCGAACCGAACCGAAACCGATCGGTTTTGTCAAAAACCACACCGAACCGAACCGAACCGAACCGAACCGTTTACACCCCTACCTTTTTTAGGTGACCCACCTAAGTGTCTCTAGCATTAATTACTCAGAAATTATAGATATAGTTCAAATATATAAATATACATTACACAATGTAAATAGTGACAATCAAAGAATAAAAATAATACAAATACTTCAGCCACAGTAAAACACAAAAAAAGAAGTTGTGTGTAACTAAGGAGTTCTAAAGTATTAGGAATGTATGTATACATTGGCGTAATAATGGGAAGGTTTAATATAGTAGGATAATGGGAAGGTTTCATACAGTAGGAGTTGTGAAAAGAATTGCAAAACAATAAAATGTGTGTAAATCTCATCAAATTAAAACAAAAATAAAGGGGTGTTCTAAAATTATAGGATTCCTTTAGGGGACGTACCAAAAAAAGAAAAAAGTGGTGTACTAAAGTAACTAAACTTATTAAAACTCTTAAGAAAATCACTTAAGTAAAAGTCAACCGATTGATAAAAGTGCAAAACACTTGAGAGCATCGGTGCACTTATATATAGTATAGATAGATATAGAGAGGGGAGTGCCAAAGAGAACCAAAGAAGGGAAATTAATCTGGGGATGGTATTTTAAAGATGTTGAGCCATTTTATAACAGATTAAGTACTTAGATCTCAAATGACATTACCCTAGATAAAGCTAAGCGGTTAGAAGGATGCTTATTGCTCGCACTCACCAGTTGGAGTTAAATCCTTTAATTGACCTTTTGAGTTTCTGGACATTGATTAAATTTAGCTTAGAACTATATCAACTGTTGATACAGTTCTTGAATTCCACATTGAAGATTGTTGTTGACCAAACTTCAAAGCAAATGTAAGTGTAAGGTTTTTGAGTTTCCTAGTAACCAAGTTGTTCAAGAGAAAGGATTACTTGGAAAAATGTAGTCCTTTGTAATGTTTTTATACGCACTTTTCCTTGCTTGCGTTATATTGTAAGCGGATAACCGTGATTCTTTTGGTTTGGTTTTAATTTTTATTTTCCTCATTCATGCAGATTTGGGCTTTTGGTGGACATAGGCGAGTGACCTGAGCAGTTAGGGTGGAAAGCCTTCTCTTTGATTAGCCCAGCACTGCAGGGCCCTGGATGCCGTGATACTAATGCATAGTCTTGTTCTGGTAACCATAATGCTGTAGTGGCTGTACTTATAATCCTTGCTTTGAAATTCCATCAAGAGAAGATAATAGAAGTTTATTAGAGAGGATTACAAAAAGATAAAAAGTTATATTAGAGAAAGGAAGTATATTAACTGAGAACTTGAATTGTAGAAGCCATGTTATTCAACTGTGCCATGTTGATTATATCAGACCCTTACTGTGTGTGTGTGTGTGTACATCTATTCTTTTTTTTTTTTTTTGGCATATCAGGACATTGGAGGATTGACTAATGCTGCATGTTTTTTTTGGGTGATATCATGGGTTTAAAGTTTTTGCTGAATGACTTTAGCTGTTACTTCCCAATCCCATTTGCCCAGTACAGTGGCCCAAAATGGCAACTGATCCTTATCCTATCACATGGCCTAAGAGCGTCCAATGCTAGTGTCAGATTCACACTTGAGTGAAAAAAGAAAATGCACTCCAATGGGCGATCTCTAAAAGTGGGGACTACCACCCACTCTATAACTCCATCTACGACATGCACCGAGGACTTGTATTGAGTCAAGTCACCTTCAAGCTGCCTCACTTTTGTTTGGGCAGCCATTTTTTTTAATCCATCTGGGGCCGAAATATTAACTAGGAAGCCCATTGTAAAGCACTATCTAGAAACTGTAACTGTTTGAACAGCACCACTTTCTAGTGCTTAAGTTGTATTTTCTATTGGGTGGTTTTAGGCTTTTAGCTGGTGCCATTGTGGACGCTTAACTTGGTCCAAAGACTTGACAGTCTTGACCCATCCTTGTTCATGTTGTAGTATATGGTACAATAATATGAAGAAATTGTCCAGTAATTAACCAGGCGTGTCAGGAGCTTTGTACGAAGATCTAAATGTGTAACTAAAACTATCTCTAATCGTTGTTTGATACGGATCAAGCAATGTTGGGAAGTAAGAATGACCTTTCACTTAAGGTCCAAGTGATGCGAGTAATTTGGTTTGAGTGGATGAAAATGAAGTACGAATAAGCAATAAAACTGAAAATGAAATTGTTCTCAAACAGATTGCAAATTATACTTGAACTACATACATTAAAATATTGAACAGTGGACAAAAAGAAAATGAACTATAGCAAGAAGGAAACGAGACTTGAAGGGAGTTAATTACATGAATTGTGAATATAATAAAAGAAAACTAATGCCTTCTACACGGCTAGAAGGAGAAGGAGAAAAGCAAAGTAGCACAGTGGTGTAGCCGCAGGGGGCTGTTTGGCCGTGTGTCAAGCTATTTTCTCTCTTGGTGGTCCAATGCTTATATAGAGTTACATGTTGCAAACAGGGCCGATCCTAACAAATTGGGGACCCTAGGCGAACATTGAAAGCCGGGGCCCTTTAAACAACGAGGGTTCGGGCGTAGCGCCCCTGAAGCGAAAATTTTTGGGTCATTTTATACATGTTTGTGTATATAATTTTTTTATCAGACATGTTATAAACCTTTATAGTGTTGATTTGTGAGTTTTTTTTTTTTTTTGGTCATTTTTTAGAATTCGGGGGTTTAGTAATTGTAATCCTTATTGTATGTACTGATTATGTTTTTCTTCTCTTTCCACTAGCCTCTTTGGCCTTTTGTAATTCCACATGTGTTCATATTATTACTTTTTATTGATAATAATTGTTAAGAGCTTATCTATGATAATAATTTATAAAGCTTGATCCAACCTAAAATAATTTAGGTTTAGTTAAACAAAAAAGTGAGAAGATAAGTACTATTAGTTTAAATATTTAGGGTGGGTTGGATTATAATGGGATACATACAATTATTTTTTTTTTTTCCAGTATTTGCTTCGACTCTTTTATAATTGGTTCAACATATTATAGATAAAACTTTTGTTGGCCCAAATGTGGAAACCTTAGAGGGGGGGTGAATAAGGTTTTAGCGGAATTTTAACCTTTTCAAAACTTAATTGCAAATTAAACACAATCACAAGCAATTATGTAAAGAGAGAAGGGAAGAGAAACTTGCAAACCGATTTTTCAAGTGGTTCGGCAATCGCACCCCGCGGCCTACATCCACCCCTCAAGAACACCTCTTGAGGATTCCTTTAATCCGATCTACTTCACGGGTGTAGACCAAACCGTTACAAGAGCCTCCAATCTCTTCCAAAGAAGAAAACCTCTTCTTTGCACACAAGGGTTACTAACCCTCACTCTTTACAATTGATTTGGATACAAATGATAACTCTATCTCTATAGTGGATAATACAATTTGAAAACTCACACAATAACTCCTTAGTGAGTAGATAATACAAATGAAAGCTCACTACAATTTACTCTCAAAGAAATACAAATCAAATACTAGAGCAAATTGATAAACTCACATAACTAGGGTTCAAATATGAATAATTAGAAATCAACAAGTTGTGTGATTTAAATAGATGTTTTCCTATGGATTGATCAACATAAAATGGTGTGGGAAAACATGTATTTATAGGCCAAGAAAGATTATAGCCGTTGGTGGCAAGTTTGGTAATTAAAAGCCCCTTTAAAAACTAGCCGTTAGTGTATTCAGCGCAGTCCAGTCGACTGGATCGAAGGTTCAGTCGATTGAGAAGTTTATAGCAGTGAGGAGGCAATTTCAGTGCTGTCCAGTCGACTGAAAAGTTCAATCAGTCGACTGATGTTACAATCCAGTCGACTAGACCCTTAAAAAATCAGTCGACTGGTTTTAAGCAGCTTTTGGCAGACTGACACCTCTTTACTAAAATGGCCATAACTCCCTCTACAAAACTCGTATTCGCGATCCGTTTGAAGATTCGGAAACTAGATTCAAATATCTTTCCAACCATATAAAACTCAAGATCTAATTCCTTACCAATTGGATCATGTTTGCATTTAAAGTTGACCTATCTGCGCAAAGGTACTTTCTTTTGACTTAGCCACTTGAAAGCTTTTGTGAAATGATTTTAAATGAGTGGTCTAAGTATGTTTAGGTCCTTGAAAGTATTTTAAAGTATGAGTGCAAGGATCCTAAAGTCCAATTAAAGTTACTTGAGCCCCTATGAGTGATTGATCAAAATGCTTACACGTAAATCCTAGTCTTCAACCAAGGATGAAAAAATCTTCAAGTCTTGAAGCTTGATCCTTGTTGAGCTCCCTCACTCTTGGACTTCACCACATGCTATCTCATGATCTCAAACAAAGTTATAACATTTAAGTACATGAATCAAGAGATTAACATAATAAAAATGACAAGATAATTGATTAAAATAGAACCAATGAAAGTATGCACTTATCACTAGATTTGTCATCATCAAAACAAAACAAAAATAATGCCTTAAATAAATTCAAGACTAACAATTTCTCCCTTTTTGATGATGTCAAAACATATAATAGAGATATAGCAATTTAAAGCACAATAAGTGTCATTTTCATGTTATCATTCAAAGTAACAAGAATTCCAAAGTATGAGTCCAAGAATGATAACTTTCTAAAAACATTCCCCCTTTTTAAAGGTCTATCATTTTCCCATTTAAGAAAAACTCTATCATTTTCATATATCTATATCATTTCCCCCTTTTTGACAACAACAAAAAGATTAGGGGTTGGAACTAAAAAGTTCCCCCTCAAGATATGCAATAGAATGATACCAAGGAAAACTCAAGTTAACAAATCATGGAAGCAATAAGATACCAAATTGCCAAAATATGATACCAAAAGTAACTAAAGTGAGCATAATATCATGATACCAAGAAATCGAGCAAACTAAAATAATAATATGTTCTCCCTCAACATATGCATATACGAATGAATACCAATTTATAGGATCAACATTATGCATTATCTCCTTAGGAGGATGTGATAGCTATGAACATCAAAACAACATGTCATTTGAAAAGAAAGCATGATTTCATAATCAAAGCAAGTTAATGTGATAAATCAAACATGATTAGCATGCTACCAAAAACAAGAGAAATATCAAAACAATTTAATCTACCCTACTCCTACTAGGTTTAAAGTGAGAGATTTAACCATTGTCCAAGCACCTCTTGGATGCAACATTTGCCGAGAAGTTAGGAGAGGATCCTTTCACAACCCAAATCATGTTAATTTTCTTACGAAATGAACATTTATAATTAACATGCCCCTTTTTCATACAATAATGACAAGTTACATGGGGGAGGGTATCATGTGAGCTTGAAGCTTTAATAAAGAAGCTATTATGAGAATTGTTTGAACTTGAAGGAGTAGATTTTGCAAAGAAATTGTTATACTTCTTTTCTTTGTATGTGGGATTAAATCCCAAACCGGCTTTGTCAAAAACACATTTTTGCTTTCCCAAAAGCATATTCAAATTTTGTTCACCTTGTGTGAATTTTGCCAAAGTTTTTGTCAAATCATCCACTTCCTTTCTCAACTCAACCTTTTCTTTTTCAATAAACTCACTTGAAGGTTGATTGGTTGAAACAAGCTTTTCTTTTCTCAAAATTTCATTTTGAGATTTTAAATCAACCAATTGTCTTTTCAATTCCAAATTTTCTTTTTCAATCTCTTTTGAAGATTGTGCTCTTAAAATATGTTTTTCATTTTCAATCTTCAAAGATTCATTTTGGGATTTCAAAATATTTAACTCATTTGAAAGTTTGGAAAAATTCTCTTTAAGAGTTATATATTTAGATCCCAAATTCTCAAATTCCTCATGTAACTCCTCAAAAGCACATTGAAGCTCATTATAGTTAGGAGATTCAACAATATAGGTAGGATTAGAGTTTACCAAATTCTCTTGTGCACCTTCTTGGTCACATGAGTCATCATCGGATGAATCATCATCATCCCAAGTGTCCCCTTTTGCCATTTTCTCATTTTCATCCTTTTCTTCATTGGCAAATAGGCACACTCTTTCCTCTTCACAAATTTGGTTGATAATGTGAAAATTTTCTAAACATAACCAAATTTCATTTGCACTAGAGCATAAACGAATTCTATTATATGAATTATCATCTAAAGAAGTATATAGAATTTTCATGGCTCTAAGATTCAATAGAAAGTTATTTTGATCACTTTCATTCCATTCAATCTTTGGTTTAGAAGAAAAACCATTTTTGACAATGTTCCTTGAAAGTATTTTAAAGTATGAGTGCAAGGATCCTAAAGTCCAATTAAAGTTACTTGAGCCCCTATGAGTGATTGATCAAAATGCTTACACGTAAATCCTAGTCTTCAACCAAGGATGAAAAAATCTTCAAGTCTTGAAGCTTGATCCTTGTTGAGCTCCCTCACTCTTGGACTTCACCACATGCTATCTCATGATCTCAAACAAAGTTATAACATTTAAGTACATGAATCAAGAGATTAACATAATGAAAATGACAAGATAATTGATTAAAATAGAACCAATGAAAGTATGCACTTATCACTAGATTTGTCATCATCAAAACAAAACAAAAATAATGCCTTAAATAAATTCAAGGCTAACAACTTTTATTTTGGGCCCTACTCAGTATTTTTCGGGGTCCTTTTTAAAGAGCAAAATATGAACAAAATGTGGGGCCCTAGGCGACCGCCTACCCCGCCTATAGGCAGGGTCGGCCTTGGTTGCAAAGTAACTCCCATCTTGTAACCACCCACTTCATATACCTACCACATCCATTAACCACTACTCACTAGCAAAACTCCTCATTAGTGTGTGGTTAATTTCCCACTTACACAAAATATAACCGGCCAAATATAAAATTATATTTTTATGTTTAGAATGTAAACAAGTATATGGTACAATAATGTAAAGAAATAGTCCAATAATCTGAAGAAATGGCCTACTGAAAACTCAGTGCAGTAGTTCCTACTAATTAGTTTGGGTATCAATGTGGTGGTCTTGAATATTAGGAGACTGTTGTGTGATTAAGTGTAGATTTCTTAGTGTTTTATTGGTTGAGACCATCACATAACCGTGGTCCCAAATCACATAATAATTTCTCCACACCAAGTACTACCTAAACCAATTGCTCCTTTCACATTTTGGTGTAGATATTAGATGCAATGGTTGTTGATATGATATCACAATTCAATAAGAATACTTAATTATCAATCTAACCCCCTATTTTCAGGGAAATCTCCTATCCATATCAGCATAATTTTCAAATATGTGAGAGGGAGTAGATAATGACGTGGTATCCCCATTGCATTCAATATTTTTACTCCATATTTTTGAGAAAGGGAATTGTTATTGCCACTCTATCGTTGAACTAAGGCACTCTATGGTACCATTCTTAGAGCATGTGGTACCGTGTATGCAATGCACGACATACATGGTACCACATGCTCTAAGAGTGGTACCATGGAGTGCCTTAGTTCAATGATGAAGTGAAAATAACATCACCCTTTGAGAAATTGGCATACAAAAAGATTAATGGAAGTAATCTAACTCAGGAGCTTTGACAATAGCCCCTCAAATAAAACCCTTCATGCTAAAATTCATGTTACTTTTCTTTAACTCATTAGGTCTTTTTTTGTACCTAAACAACTTCAAACTGCTATAAATTTTGTTCTTCAAGTCCATTTTTCGTAAAATTTGATGTTTTAGAATCAGCAAAATGAGATCTATCAAACGAGATCAATATTGACTATGAAATATTGGGGAAAAAAAACTATTAAAAAAATAAAAAATTGTATTTTTTTTCGCATAAATATAATAAAAAAATATTCCTTTTGTAAAACTGGAACCATAGATGCATAGATCTCGAAAAAATACATGAATTAAATAATAACATATAAAAAAATCATCCAAAAAATCCAAGAATTGAGAAAGTTATGGTGATTTAAAGTTGACAGATAATATTATAGACAGATAAAATCTCAAAATCAAGCTATAACTTATCGTTTTTTGTAAAATTTTCAAGTCCAATGCGTAGATCTCACAGAAATACATGAAAAAAAGAAAAAGAAAAAGAAATTATGGTCATTTTCGTGAATATTATCTACCTGTCAACCGATAATATTATCTGTTTACGAACAGATAATATTATTTATTTTTATCTGTCAGATGGAGCTTTTCGCTGAACAAAAAAAGTAACGAGTGGCTTTTTAAAAAATGGCCAAATCATGTAGGTTTTGTTACTATTACACTAATATCATCCAAGAGCTCCTATAAATCATATATCGATTTTATTTTTGAGTAATGATATGCTTCTCAAATTTTTTTCTAAAAAGTATTTCCAATGACAATGAAACCCTATTCATTAATGCTAAGATTATTAACATTAGGATAATACTTGGGGCACAACCAAAGTCACAACCTTTTGCCCACAACCTCTATTTTGTGTCTATCTCTCTCTTGATGGGTCCTACAGTGCCAGTGACCCCACAGTGCACATTAGGAGAGAGATAGACACAAAATGAAAGTTGTGGATAAAAGATTGTGGATTTGGTTGTGCCCCAAGTATTACTCTTAACATTAACTAATCAAGATCAACTGAGTCCACTAACACTTTAGTGAAAAAAAAAATTAGAAATCATATCATTACTCTTTTTGCTACGAAATATATCTTATCATTCTTATGCTGCTGCTGCACCATGCAATATCAATCTTCTAAAAAGACACTTCCAACTACTCAAATTTTACTCTTTATCATCTCATCATCTTCATAACGGACCACGAAAGCTTAAAAAAAGCATAAAGAAGAATGATTCTTCACTCTCTCTCACTCCTCCGAACCATTTCCTCATTCTCTCCCATAAAAAACACTACTAATCCCCACTCTCTCTCATCCTCCCCAAACCCTCTTCCTCCCCTCCTCCTCCTCAAATTCCGCACATCTCACCGCGAAAATCTCCGGTACCTCAAAACCCTCGGCATCATCAACCCCGAAGCATCCAAAACCAAAACCCACAAAAACCCATCTCCAGAAACCCTAGATCAGATAATCACCACCGTCAATTTCCTCAAATCAAAGGGCTTTTCCGATCCAGACTTCCCTAGACTCGCCTTCCTCACCCCAAATCTCTTCTCCCCTGAATTCGACCCCACCGACACCGAACCAGTCTTCGATTTCTTAACGTTCGATCTAGCTGCCTCCATCCAAGAATCGCATGATTTAGTTCTCAAATGTCCGCAAATTCTCTTCTCAAGCGTCGAGTACTGTTTAAGGCCAACCCTAAATTATCTAAGAGAATTAGGTCTCGAGAATCTAAACTCACCAACAACTTTAAATGCCCATCTTTTGAACACTCGGGTTCAAAAGCTGGAAGAGAAAGTTAGGTTTTTGAGGAGTTTGGGGTTGTCGTACGAGGAATCGGCGAGTATTTGTGCTCGATTGCCGGCGATTTTTGGGTATAGTATTGAGAATAATTTGAGGCCCAAGTTTGTGTACTTGGTGAGAGAGATGAAGAGGGAAATTGAAGAACTGAAGGGGTTTCCACAGTACTTTGGGTTCAGTTTGGAGAATAGAATAGTGAGGCGGCATTTGCATTTGAAGGACAGGAATGTTCAACTTCCTTTGAAGCGAATGTTGTTGTGGGGTGATACAAGATTTTATGCAAAATGGAAGTGAGACATTTTTATTTTATTTTGGTAGTGTGTTTGTTTTCCTGATTTTTTTGAACTCATATTTTACTTCTGTTTTATACAAAAAGAGTATATACACACATCACTACTTGAGAGTTGAGAAGATGGCCCTCTTGTATTCCATCATTTTTGGCCATAATTAAAAATAAGTGAAGAAATTAAAAAAAAAAAAAAAAAAAAACAGAAGTAACTCATTTAATTAACCAAAGAAAGATAAGTGTTTTATTATACTTTTCTTTTCCTTTAACGAAATTAATGAACCTAGCATAGCCTTTAGTAGACAGTTGAGAGAACACATTCCCTTTTCAAATCTTAGACTGTGTTACACAAATTTGAATATTGTACGCCGAATTTAAGAGATCTCTTAACTCTATGATTTGGAATGAGATATAACATTGACCAAGTTTCAAACTCGGAAGTAGCAAGAATAAGATAATTGACAACATTACTTCAAAAAATTAACTTCCCATGTATGATCGAAAGAAAATCAAGGCGGCTTGACAAAACTTGAACACTACTTTTTCTAAAGATGAGAGACAAAAATATACTAAAAAGGTCCCCCCCCAGCAAGCCAACTTCACAGCCAGTGGCTGGAGTTCAGTTCACAGAGAGCAAATTTGTAGCAGCCCATACATCTCCCGTCCCATTTAGAAAAGAGAAAAAGGGAAACCAAATAAAGTTGAATGGATCATTTCCAGCATCACCAACTAGCCGCTTGCTACAATTTCATGAATGGCATCACTGACAGATTCATCCTCGGATCTAACAGCCAGTTTCATTGCAACCTCTTTTGGCCCATCAATACCGAATGACAACCGAACGAGAACCTTTACATTGCCGATGAACACGCCAGATAACAAACATGTGTGTGATCTTGAATTGCTTGGGACCGTCTCTGTGCCCTGTCAAACAACAGACGCGAAACAGGCAAGCTTTCTTCAGCTTCCAGAAAAAAGGAAAAAAAAAAAAAACATTTTACTGGCTCACTTTCCAGTGGGCAGTGGCTACGTCTTCTGGTTGAAGGCTAATTCCGTCAAGAAGGTATTACAAAAAGCTATTTAGGAATTGCAGACGAATAAGGACAAGAAGTCATTCTCTATCATCAGATCGATACACCTCAACTTGGGAGGTGATAGTCCAAGTTCTACTTGGATAAAAGGATAAAAAATGTGGATGAGCTAGTGCCTCATTCAAATGGCTGCTCTTTGGCCATCCTATGTCATCAAAAGAAACACTCTACAAAGATCAAGGATTTGAAGTGACCTTAAGGCCCTAGTCATGTGTTAAGACAAATCCAACTATCCCAATGTAAGCAGAAAAGTTTAGGAAATTTAATCCTGATAGCAAACTTACCTCACAAGGTTGCATGCCAAGAAGGTTGATAACTGTACTCACAGCTTCAGCCAAGCTTTCCCTAGGGCCAAGACCATACTCGTCTACACGCTCATAATCTGGGCCCATGCTTTCCCAAGCATTCCTGAAATTAGAGACCCCAACTTTCAAAATGTAATCCGCGGAAACAACCTCAAGGTCCTCCAGTTGGTATTCGTCTTCCACACCATCTTCCTCGGCCTCTCCAGTTGTTGTATCAACCTAGTAATGTCATCGAATATGCAGGAAAAGTGTATATGACAATCTGTTAGCTGGACGTCCTTGGACATGTTTGTTCTCATATTCAATCAACAAACTGCAATCTATAAATCAAAATGGATTCATTGCATAACTTGGGGAGATCAAAAGCATAACACAATAGCTTGTATCTTGTGAAAACATTCTCCACAAGTCCATGTGCTTTAATAACAAAAACAACATTTACCACCTACACTAGGAAGAGCCAAAAAAAATAAATAATAAGAAAAAAAAATAAAGAGAGATGCTGTAGAAACTCGGTAATGAATAGGACAAACAAGTAACACATGCACTAAGGTACGTGTGGTTTATGCATACACCATACAATATTGCTAACACATAACCACAGCTACATGCCATATAATTTGTCCTCCGTGCAGTTCAGGCAAGTATTAGAGGAGTAACAAGTATTATATGAGGAAATCAAGATGCCAACCTTTCAGCTAAAGGGATGTGAAATATACGGATGAAAAGTAAAAAAAGATGGTAAGAAAGTGGTCCTGCTTATATGGGATGTTGGAAAGATGCACAATAACAACCTAGCAGGCTAACAATGGTATATTTTTTCACAAGTAGCAGTTTTTAGACTTGAATCATTATGCCAAATCGGGAAAAAGTCCAAGTAACAAGGACACATGCTAAAAGTAAAATCCTAATATATGATGTACTTGTTGTAGAAACAACCTAAGAAATGAATGTGATGATTATGCACTTGGATAAAACCAAGTTATTTACAAGCGTATTTAGTTATTCCTCCCATAGCTATAAATGTAGCCTCCTTTTCCTTTTGGGTGAAGACAAGAACGTACACCCTTATTTCCCCAAGGAGACTAACATCACATGCCCCTCGCAGGGTCAAAACCTGCTATCCCTTGTGGCATGAACAATTATAACAAGCTGGTCGTAATGACATATGTGTTACCCCTGTACAGTTACATTCTTTTATAAATTTTATGTCAACGATGCAGGGCAGCTAAACAATTTACAATAGTCACTTTATCTTTATAGACACTCCGACTCAAATTGGTTATGTCCAAATCCAAAAGAGGAATCAAAAGAGAATATTCCAGTCTTCCTCAGGCAGCAAAGGGATATATGGTACCTCTTTGACAATGAATTTCAACATGTTCGAGAATTTTCCAACAGCTGAAACACCTTCTGGTTTCTCAAATGCCACAAATGTCTGTCCTGGTGAATCATATGGAAGGGATCTCAAAGGCTTGGATGCCACTTCAGAAAATTCCTCAGCGTCTGAAGCATCCACAATAACTGTGACCTGAGAGGAGGCACGACAAATTTAGCAGCAGTCCAGGAAAAAGAAGAAGAAAAAGAAGAAGGAAGTTATGCTCTTAAAAATGGTCGTTACATTTTCTAGTAACTGCTCAGGAATTGTATTGGTGCAGTTGTACTGGAACACAACATGACTATCAAATATGTGCTTGACAACATTAACTGCATATTCAGTTTCAGCTTCTGTAAGCTCCACAGGTGCTGACGACTGGAAATAAAAATAAACGCAAAATAATCAGTTCCCGAATCAGCCAGCTACCAAAAATAGACATGCATATGTGAAAGAATGATTCACTCAAATAACCTTGAAAGGCTTTCCAAAGACTGCAAACTCTGGAATGGAAGAAAGCAGCTTTTCATAAGCATCAACTGTGGACACAGGGGCAGGCAGAGGAGCTGCCAAACCGGTTGGCTTTTTACCAGGGGCTTTCTTCTCAGCAAGTTGCTGAGATTTAACCTCCTTAGGTACAGAGTCAATATCAAAAGGTTCTTCTGAAGGCTCCTGTATTGTATGATGTATCAAACAAACACGAGCTGATTATTCTAAACAGAATATAATGAAAAAGAAACTACACTCTGTGAGAACACTCACATAGTTCTTCAGACTTGTCTCCAAGTTGACAAGTGGAACATCCAGTGAACCAAAAAGGAAGTTCTGCACATCTTTATCAGTTTCAACAACTGAGCCATCACCTCCAAGGGTATTCAGATATAGAGTAGCCCTATCGCGAACCTACAATGTGTACACAAGGCTTCTTAAAAAAGTAGAATGTATGGAGAAGTGAAAGGTTCAACAAAAGGGCACGATCAAATGAAGATTGTTAATGAAGAATACGTGTCTCTCCAGTAAAATTACTTTTTGGTGCCAAACTAATCAACGGATGAAGGAAAATAATGATAGTAACCATAAATTTCCCAAACAACATGAACACCCTGATATACTGAAATATCACACATCACACAATCCCAAGCAACATTATCTCATTCAGTTGGAGCCAGGTATGTATTCTTCCATAAAATAGTAAAGAAAAGGAAAATAGCGATAGTAACCACACATTTCCATGTAATAATAGACAACAAAATTATAGGAGAATCCCAACTTCCCCCTCCACAAAAAGAGCAGATTAGACACTCGGAAATGTGAACCATAAACTTGTTGACCATAGGCAACTTCAAGAAAAGCTCAGGTCAGAAACAATTTCAGTTTCATAAATACTTCTCAGAAAAGGCTCAAAAATACACAAGTAGTAAATGAATAATAATAAACACTAAACCAATCAAAACGGTAAAACCTTAGTCGATAAGTCAAGAAACGCGCTTATAAATATATATATATATATATCTGTGTGTGTGTGTGTTTATCGGGTATAACCGTATAAATACCAAAACAACGTGAATTACTAACGATACAAAAACTCACCTCATCATCAGTGTCAAATAGACAGCGCCTCAACAGAACAAATATTCGAGGCTGCAAGACAGTGTAGAGAAACACCACCACAAGTTAGCAAATTATAACTCACCTAAAATTGATTGATAGACAAAGGAAAGAAATCTCACCTTCAACGAGTCAACCATAGCACCAAACTTTGCCAGCGTGCTCACAGCACTGGCCCGAACAGTTGCATTTTCAAGTATTACTCGATTGTAAATGTACCGTATGTATTTGTTAGGATCCGAGGTCTTTGGCCCCTCAATTCCGAGAAAATGGAGGATCTAAGAGTATAAGAACAGTACAACTTTTTAGTAAAGCATCTAATGTATGCAATAAAGCTCTTGTGACAAAGGAAAGCCACGAACCAAAGAAAGTCCTCATAAAAAATGGAGCAAAAAAGTCCACCTGTGTGGAAAGATACGTGAATTCACAATCCTCAATAAACTCGCAAAGGTGGAGCAACCCACTTTCTTTTGCATCTGGGATGTCTCTAATGAGAATCACGATTGAATCAACAATTGCTTTTTTGTACTCGAATCCACCTTCCTCCCTCAAGATATTGCTCAAGAAATTCATTCTTGTTAAGAATGAAAGAGGAAAAATCAATAAATACTTATCCCAACAAAAAGGAACTTAAAAATTTGTCCACGAAGAGAAGCATAATAGGAACATAAATTCAGAAGATACTCATGTCTAAACCGCCATTTTCTAGGCAAGGTCTAAGCTCACTCACAGAGATCTGTATTTGAGAGGAAACTTTATACACAATGATCTGATTGCATCCACGACAACGATCTTGAACTCATCAGCAATGTCAGACATGAAGTTGGTGATTTGTTTCATCAAGCGATCAACACTTGACTCATTGCCAGTTTTCAGCAGGGTGGTAATTGCAAGAGTTGCTATGCTTCTATTTTGGTCAGATATCAAGCTCTCCATGTCTATATTACAGTTTGTTACAGCTGTCGGAAATGTCATCGCTACCTACAGGTATGTAAAAAATTACAGTGGAAATCTTCAGAAATTCCATACAGATTTATAATGAATACAAACATTTATCCCTTGTGGAAAACAGGAATGACAGAGTTGAAGAATGCTCGAAAAGGTTATCGAAATACATATAGTGATTGACAGACCCCACATAAACTCTTATGAAAAGTAATACTTCAAACTACTTAATTCCACTCCAGCATCTTAAAACAGTCTTTCACAAATTAGCTTCATGCATTTGAAATCTCATGGAAACAATCATCCATTCATATCAACAAAACAACAAAAGAAACCCCATCACAAACTTTGCAAAAGTAACAATAGTTCCTGATAAATGATTTTTCCAGCACCTACTAAAACTGTTTTTCTAAGTATTGATATTCTTTCAGATTCGATTACCACGCTCATCATTACATGTAAATGCAACTTTTTAACAGTATGACATTCATTTTATCTAATAAATGAATGTTTCATATGCTCACAACCTGATAGCTTCATGTCTACTTCAGATTTCTAATTTCATCATTGACCAACAGCAAGTTTATACTTTTCAATACTTATTTATTTGGACAATAAACGAAAGAAAATGCTGAACTAACATAGAGTTTCTAACACAGTAAAAGGTAAGAGGTTAGGCAGTTGTGATTTAGGGGGGGGGGGGGGGGGGGGGGGGGATGGTGCGTGTGCGCCACGCCAAAAAAATTACCAAATTTATGTGGAAACAGTTCAAGAAGAGAAACCTTGTTCAAAGTCCGGACAGCTGCAAACCGAAGCACTGGCTTTGAAGAACTTAAGAAAAGTTGCAGAACGGTAATTGCTGGGGTCAGTTCTCGACTTGTCACACCACTCAACTCTGTTATTGCCCTAGCTGCTTCAAAAATAACCATTTCTGCTTTGTGGCGGAGACAACTCTCAAGATAATCATAAAATGGGCGGTCCCCAGTTTGGTTGTTAACACTCGACTCTCTGATTACCTGAAAACATATCAGCATGTAATACTCAAATTAGTAAGGTTGCAACACAAGAAATAAAATCAACCGAAAAAAAAAAAAAAAACTTTGTTCGACCAAAAGAAATGCACCTGGCTAGTGTAACGAATCAAGAGGCACTGGGCTAAAGGTGAACGAACAGTCCCCTTAGTCAAGCTGGTAACCAACTTGCTGACAGCTAATCGGTCATTTTGGCGTATCTGCAAACATGGCAATCAAATACTTAAAAGTAGGTAATGGTATGTCACATCAGTTTAGTAACATGTCTCAACCTAGAGGGTACCCTCAACAGTTGATGATCTGAAATACTAAGAAGATTTTATGTATAGCTCAAACTACTATATTCCAATCATAAAAACAATCTTTTCTGCTAAATTATATTGATTGTAATGGGTAAAAACCAAATGTGAAACACCTGTTATCAGATCAATGGAAAACATGTATTCCCATGTATACTAAGCAATATGTAAAAGAAAACTATGAATGAAAGGGAACATAACTAACTAGAGGACCCGCATCCAGAATTAAAAGAAACCATGATATATACATGCATGCATATAACGAGGGTACGGAGTGATAATTTATAGTAACCAGACTCTAGTACGTGGAAGAAAAGATAAATAATGTACTCCCTCCGTCCCAAATTGCTGGGCACTTTTGGGGAACCCAACTTTTTAAGGGAACATCATTTATTACACTGTTTTCATATTTAATTATTCTTAGTTTCCAACTTTGCCCTTAATTTAGTTTCCCTATAAACAAAGATTTGTGGGAATTGTGAAAAAAGAAATGGCAAAAATAGGAAAGATACAAAATTTTGTGTGTTGACTTTTCAAAATGGACAATCATTTTGGGACAGCCCAAAATGGAAAGACTGCCCAGCAATTTGGGACGGAGGGAGTATCAATTTTCCACTCCATATAGCATGTGTGTCCGTTATAAAAACATGTTCTACATAATTATGAAATTTTATTAATTGAGAAATGGGAAGCAAATAAGAGTTATCCCTGGAAGTGGGAAAGCTGACCACCAAGTAGCTGGGAGATTACCGCTTGAGAGGCATAAAAAAAAAAAAAAGATATGTCAAAACTTTCTTTATGGGAGAGGATAGAGCAACTAATGATTGGTAAAGAAATATAAACCACAACACTACATCTGGAACCATAATAGTAACAGCATTAAACTGGACCTTCTCTTAAATTTGCTCTGACAAATGGTGGTATGGTAACACAAGGAAGCAGGTAGAAGTCTCTCTCTCTCTCTCTCTGAGAAGACACCAGGCTGGAGAGCAGGACTCTAAAAGGTTGTTCTGATTATTCTCTCTCTATCTCTCTCTCTCTCTCTCTCTCTCTGAAGAAATGAAATAAAAATTCTTAAAGACCTAAGTTCTACAGTATACAAACAAAGGGGAAACCAAGAGGAGACACCAGGCCGGAACAAAGGGGAAACCAAGAGGAGACACCAGGCCGGAGAGCAGGACTCTAAAAGGTTGTTCTGATGATAGTAACAAATTATTTATACTTGTAAGTCGCTTCCACGCACACTATTGAACATGTGAAAGAAAAAAACACGTTAAAGAATTGATCAGATTGCTTGCTCATCACTTAAAAAAGGAGACACAAAACATAAAGACCGTTGTAAGTATTAAGCCTTTAATTTTTAACTCGTACAAAGTTGTTCCATGCACATACAGTCAAGTCACAAATTCATAAGTGCATAACAAACAAACATATATCCCAGGACACAAATTAACTGCTTTGAACATTAAACAATGCACTTCATATTTTCATCTAACAAGTAGCACAGTGTTTCGATAAAACCATTATCATCAAGTTGCAAGCAGTGGATACCTGGTGGAGTAGGCCCAGGGCATGGAACTGTACAAGTGCTGCTCTTGATTGAACAGCTTCTTGCACCTCATTACTCCACCTTTTCACAATTTCTGGGTTTGTCTGCAAAAAAATAAGAAATAACAAGAGAATTTAAACACAATTGAAAAATTCCAAGTATTCAGCATAATTTATAATACCTGGAGTAAATGGATTCCACTAACAAGGGCCGCACTTGCAACCACAGGGTTTTTGTCAACAATAGCTTGTTTCAAGTATCTCTCAATCTGCGTCAGAAGTGTTCCATCTGTGATTCGGCAGAGGACACGGATAGCATTTGCCCGGTACATATCGGTCTTGCTATTCATATCCTTCATGAGGGAGCTTGTGACAATTATAACCTTTTACGAAAATGAAAAATGTCAATACTACCTCTCCACAAAGCAGGACTTAACAAATAAATGAAACAAACCAACGAACGTAACCTCGTCTGCACACGGAGAGAGCTCCTTTATCATCAAATAAACCATTCTCCTTAAACCAATATCTCTTGACTGAAAAAGTTTAGTCACAGCAAAGAATACTTCTGTCGCTTCAACCTATACATTCGAAGGAAAACCAATCATTCTAGAGAAAAACAAACAATCAACTATTCTAATTTCTAACACGATTCAGGAAGTTTTGAATTTTTGATAAGTATTTCGACTATGACAATAACACGTAAACCAACTTCATAATGACGCATGAGTGTGTGTGTGTGTGTAATCAGCTAGTGTCAGAAAAATCTGACCTTTGTAAATGATTCGCCTTGGTTTAGAAGATACAGAAGCTTTGTAATAACCTAAAAACCACAAAATGAAACTCGAATTAATAACTTTCTGAGGAACGAGGAAGATAAAACGTGAAAACTTGAAATTGGATGGCATAAACAAAAGAGCACCTGTGAACATCTCCTAGAGTCTAGCTGAGGATCATTGAAGACTCTAGCTTCCTGGAGGACTGCTCCCTTCTCAATCCCAAGAAACGGAGAATACTCCCCTGTGAAATAGTAAAAACATTACAATCAATACTGCAATGCGTTTCCGCAATCAACAAATTGAATACATGAAAGAAACAAAACAAAACAAAACAAAAAATTACTGAAACAGCAGATCTCAAACAAAAATTGCTCAGCTAAGGACTTCAAACATTCAATTTTCCCTTATTAAGCATTCGCAATCAGACGAAGATACCAGTAACACACATGTCTACAACCAGATTGACAGAACTAAGAACTTTAACAGTGACAGATCAGCTTGAATATATAAAGTTTCCATGTACTACCACAAATTTCCTAAATTCATAACCAACTCGACTGTTTTGATAATTAAAACGCTAACAAATCAACTAAATTCAACTTATAATTGCAAAAATAACACAGTACATTAATGCAGATCTGAAATTTCGACGCCAATAATCGAAGAATAAGACAAATTGGAATCGATAAACTAAAAAAAAAAAAAACCGTTAATTGCATAAGAGGTTTGTAGCGTAAATGAATAACAAAATAAGGAATTTAGAGGATGTACCTTCGTCGTCTCGATCGTCGTCCTTCTTCACGAAAGGCTGAGCCATTGGAAGAGATCTAAGGGATGTAGGTGACAATGGAGAATTTCAGATAAACAAACCCTCGATTTGTCGGTTGACGAGAGAATTGCAGATCTCTATAAAACACACTCTCTCTCTCTCTCTCTCTCTCTCTCTCTCTCTATACATGCACAAGTGAAGTCGAATTGCAGATCTCTCTCCTATACGTAGAAATTAAGTTTCGCAGGAGGGTTTGAGGGTGAAATGAATAAAGAGTGGGGAGCTCGATCCTCTGGACCCGAAACTAGTCAGTCACTAATGCTTCTCTAATAACATGTAGACACGTCACAGACTTGTGAAATTTTTTGTTGTGCTTCTGTTAGTTCACTAATAGTCCGTTTGGTATGATTGTAAAATATAATTGAATTGAATTGAACAGAATAGAATAGAAAAGAAAGAATAGAATTGATTTGCATTCCAATTCTCTTGTTTGGTTTAAAACAGAAATGAAAAGAACATAACTGAAAGGAAATATAGGTATTTACTAAAATACCCAAACAGACCTTCAAATTTACCAAACCAGACGAAGAAGACGAAGACGAAGAAGACGAAGACCAGAAGAACGACGCAGAAGACGAAGAAGAAGAAGAAGCTGGGAAAGGAAGACGATGAACAGTAGGGGCAGTTTGGGCAAAGTAAAGATCTCAAATCAATTCTTGTCAAATCCGACCATTTTTTGTCGGATTTGTAAACAGCCCAAAACAAGAATTGAGTAGAATTCAAAATGAGTTCATTTCTTGTTTTGTGTCATACCAAACACAAGAATTCCACAAAATAGAATTGCAAATGAATTCTATTCTAGTTTGTGGCATACCAAACAGACTGTAATAAAATGTAAGACAAGTGGAAAGTGATAATTATTCATAAAATTTGTTTTGAAATAAGCACATTCATTTTTTAATTAGGACACCTAATTCTAAGTTTGTCACGCCCCGACGTAGCATAAATATGGAAAGCGTTTAATTTCCTTAATGGACCTATAGGTCGCGACAGTTTGAAAGATCGATTTCCATCCCAAACGTCGAACAACATAAAACCATAATCAGAGTAGAGCAATCAAGGCATACAAAAATTTTCTAACTTAATAATATTACAACACGGGATCAACTAAGGCACACTCCGCCTGGAAACAAATTAGTTTCCAGGCTTATCACTATCATTAAGTCGTCAGCTCAAGATTATAACAGCACAGTATTTCTAGGCTTTAGTACGGTATTTCCAGCTCTGGATACTGCGATAAACCTATGGAAACTGATGTTTTTCCCTGAGGTCCAAGATTATAACAACTGAGGTCCAATGCCTCACACTTTAGTACCTAATCCTAGGAGTGTCCAATGCCAATACCAACCGCCTGGAATGCCAAACGAGGTTTTTCCAATGCCAAATCCAAGGAGTGTCCAATGCCTCACACTTTAGTACTTAATCCACCTCGCAAATACCGGAGAAACCTCACGCAGTATCTAGACTGGAGTACCAGGGAGTGTCCGTAGGCCACACTTTAGCACTACCATGGGTGCTAGAGAATGTCCAAGTTCGGCGTCAGACACTTTAACGCTACCTACCATGGGCGTCAGGGAGTGTCCAGTTTTGTCACCATCGCATTTCAAAGATACTCTCGCCGTAATCTCAAAACGTCACACTTTGGTCCACAATTACTAGGGAGTGTCCAAACACAATCTCAACCACATACTCTTTTCAACACTGACCACTACTCACCATGCATGTACAACTGACCTCACATGTATGTCATGACACTTCATACAGAATGTGTAAACAACTGGAAATAAGAACCATGTGCGTACGAGAATAATTAAGTCGTAATTTCTCGGTTTTATAAACCAAACATGGTAAACCGAATCCTGATTTAGTAAAATTCCTAAACAGAACCTTAATAGCCTTTAAAAATTATTCCAAATAGTCCCATAACAGAAAACGAACAAAAATTGAAAACTGCTAGGTCGCTCACGCGGGCCGCTCGTGCGATATGCCTATTTTTCAATTTCTTTATAAAAATTTTTCTATCTGCCAGGAATCACACACCTCACGCGCACGGGCCGCTCGCGAGGTCACACGCGCAAGTTCAGGCAGTGTCTTCGTCTTCTTCGCTGAACTTCCCCTGCTTTTAGTTTCAAATCCAATTTTGACCCATTTTGCAATTCCGAAGTAAATATAACAAGTAATATATGGATTTCTTCGATTTTTCGCAAGGATTAAGAATCCACAATCAATTTGACATGAATCGAACCGTAGCTCTTGGATTTTACGAAAAACTAAAAGATGTCAAAACTTAATTTCTAATATACTTTTTCATATGAATGAATTAGGCTTTAAAACTTTAAACATTTCATCTATGAATATAATCTTTCAATATTATCTCTAAAAACATATTTTGATTAAGGTTGAAAAATCTATGTTTTCAAGCTATGAACTCAAAGAACAATATCAAGAATGGTGATCCATGATTTCAAGCATACAAACAGAAATTAAACTATGTATTACATATCAAGTAAGTTAGAAATACTAACTAATGATAAGGATTTGAAGTTGTTGAGAAAGAATAGCAATAATAAGAATCAAACCCAAGCTTGGCTATGGAATTCTTCAAGTTCTCTCTCTCTAAAAATTTGTAGAACTCTCTATCATTTTTCTCTAACTCTCTAAACTTGTAATGTGCAGATTGTGAAGTGTGTATGAGTCTATATAGAACTCACAATCTTGGGCTCCAAGTTGTGAGTTGTGAACTTCACTCTACAACTAAATTTGATTAACAACTACTTAATTAAAAGAAATACATAGCTTATGTAGGAATTATACATACGTATACACATATATCAATTGTAGAGGGATTTAAAGGGTGGTTTAGACTACTAGGGGTGTCACCACCCCAAAATTCGACTTCAAAATTCTGGGCTCGAGACCGGCCTCTAGGCCTTTTCGTAATTAAATAGAGCTCTAGCGGAAACAAACATAGCTTAAATCCATTTATATATCGAAGTCTACAAAAATCTTGAAAATATTATTACATTTGAAGACATAACTCTTCTGAATATTCTACATATCTAACAATCATCTATTCCTCATTTGCATCAAGAAGATAATCTTTATCTTCTATCAAAATGTTCTGTTCTTCTAAGGGTTCTGTAATAGCCTATCATCGTCACTTCGTCACCTGAAAAGGGCTTTAAAAATATTTGGAGAGTGTGAGCTGAAGGCTCAGTGAATGAACATACCCTTGAAAATAATCATTTAAAAGGTTTGCTTTCTAGAAAAGATAAGATAATAACAGTAGAAATTTCATACGATAAATTAGAAATATAATGACATGATCTATATAATTTACATGGAAATAACATCTTTACATGAATGTCAAATTACCAACCACCCACTCACACACACGTTCCTTTCATTACATGGCACAGTGATCAAAGGCAACCCTGCTAGTCGGGTTCATGGGTCCAAAAGAACCAGCCACTTGGGCTTCATTACATGGGCCCAATAGGACCAACCACTTAGGGCTATACTTTATAGTTCGTTGTAGTGGTAATTGACATTGGGAACAATGAATGAATTGCACAATGGCATAACAAATATTAACATAATCCCTTTTTTTTCAGTGGAACCAAACGATAATGTTCCAAAAATGAATTATAACAATTATATAATATTATTAATAACTGAAGGTAGAATCAGATCCACTCGTGAGGAGTAGAATCAGCAAAAAGGATATGAACACTCACATATGGAGTTGAACTGAATACCGGGTATGAACACTCACCTTGGTGACTTAGGAATTGACGATGAAACAGTTCCTACATCAATACAGGTAAAAGAAACTAGACATTTAATCATAGGTTGTAAGCATAAGGGTATAACTGCAATTAAGGCTTTTCTAGGGTATTTCTGTAAATATGTTAAAACTATGTCAAACCTTCACTATAATGTTCCTTACACTATGCTAAGTTCAACCTCACTAACTGGACTCAATTTGGAGTCCGTAGCAGGTCCTACTTCAAAACTACATAAACGTGGATTTTACAATAAGCTGTATTTTAGACAATGTTGGATTGTCTCCAAACTTTTAAATATGATACTAGACATTATTTCAAGACTATAGAAATTGACAGCGTATTTTTCTGAGTTATAGATTATTTACTACGAATTTTGGAAGTTAAAATACTATTTTTAAATAGTTACTATTGAGCCGTAAAGTACATATATAATTTCCATAAGGGTGAGAATTGATTCGTCAAACTATTCTTTATAAAATCATAATATTAATTGCGTATTACATTTCTTTTACTAATTTTATTACCCAAAGAATATAAAGGAATTAGTAGTTATTTATACTTAGTACCCCAATATTTCTAATTGTAATATCTATTTGTTATATTCTAATGATACAAAATAATACTGAGACATAAGGGTTTTTATTTATATAACATAAAATTTGACAAGGCCTAACTTATTTACTAACACTATTTTTTAAAATAGTCATAACAGGACCGTAATTCTATTTTTATATCCAAATACCATAATTTAAGTGTGGGACTATTTTTAATGGTCATAAAATGCCATAAGAATATTTTTGTATTTTTTCCATAGTTTAAGAAATATAATAATTATAATAAAATAATCAAACCTCTATTTAAATCAATTGATAAGTAGTAAAATAATATTATTTTATGATTTTATAATTAACAAAATTATAAAACAGTACATATTATCATAATATCATTATAGAATATATAAATGATTTATAATGAGTTTACAAAATCCCAGAATGACTAAAAATACCATTTTTAAAAGTTTAGGGGTCATTCTATAAATACACCAAAATGTGGGAAAACTTTCAGAAACTGAAAAATTAATATTTCAAATGGGAATAAACATAATTAGAAGTACTAAACTTGAAACTGTGATCAAATCCGATGTCGGTAGACCTTTATATGTTCGTTTAAAGTTTTCAGGGGTGTAAATGTAATTTTCGAAAATAAACTGGGCAGAATGCCCTGTTTGGCAGATTGTAATTCTAAACTTCTAATGGTCATAACTCACTCATTTCTTAACATTTTTAAGTGAAATCAGTGTCTATCTTGAGTGAAATTTCGTGGAGAATCTAAATCTAAAGTTGATTTTAGCAAATTCGAATCACAGAATGTGAAATGACCAATTTACCCTTTAAGACGAATCCTAAATAAAACCCAAACGGTACAAACAAATCACAAACTGTTTTAAGGGTAGTTTCCTGGGTATTTTAAGAGTCTACCCTCAAAATTTCAGAATTTAATGTGGTCGGAGTAAAGAGATATAAAAATTTTACCATTTTGATCAAATCTAGCTATGTTCTTAATTCTAGATTAATAATTAATTTACCCCTTCCTAAATTAAGCTAATAGGATCTAATTATTACTGAAAATAATGTAAATGTGAGTGTTTATAAACTATATAAATATAGAGAAGAAAAGAACTTACCTTGATTTGATGATAGGAAAATACAAGAATTCTCACTCTTTTACTTCCTAGCTCTCTCTCCAAACATAATCTTATGAAGTGGTGAGGAATTTGTGGTGTGAAAAATAACTCATGGATGTGTGTTTATATAGCAAGAAAAAGATGTAGTGCTTCATTAATTTAATTAGGTAAGGTTTTAATTTATTACATTGATACTCCTACTTTATTTTCTTTTTCTTTTAAAATCTTATTTATTTTTCTTTTAAATTAAGTAGAGTTTTAGTTTATTAAAAAGATATGATTTATCATGTGCCACTTTCTTTTCTTTTTCTTTTAAAATCTTATTTGTTTTTCTTTTAAATTAAGTAGAGTTTTAGTTTATTAAAAAGATATGATTTATCATGTGCCACTTTCTTTTCTTTTTCTTTTAAAATCTTATTTGTTTTTCTTTTAAATTAAGTATGATTTATTTTATTGATGAAAATATGATCTATCATGTGCCATCTTCTTTTCTTTTTCTTTTTTTTTTTGAAAGTGGTAGGTGGATGAATTGAAAACCATGTGAATGAAAATGATAGGGCCAAATGTTTGTTTCCTACAAGGATTTTGACATGTGTCAATTTCAGGTATTTTTACACTGCAAAACATAAAATCAGGTAAAGTTAAGCTGTGAGATGTGGTCAGAAATTCACATAAATTTCACAGTGTATAATAAACGTAATTTAGGCATATATATATATATATTTAAAAGATATTTCCTATAATTTTCTAAATTTTATTTTCAATTATTCGGGTCATGACATTCTCCTCTACTTAGAAAGTTTGGTTCCCAAACTTAACTTATCAGGTGCTTAAAAAGACGATCAAAATTTTAGAATAATTTCCTAATTTACAAACTCAAAATATATTAAAATAGTAAAATATTAAAATATTCTAACAGTTAAAACGAAATTATTACACAAACTAAATAATCAGAATAATCAATAATACCTAAAATATTTCCCAAAAAGAACAGTTCGGTTTCTTATTTAGTACATATTTTATGTTTATATGTTCTGTGGATAGAGATTGCGAGGAGATACAGATAAACTAACTCTTGAAAATTAATTATATATTAGTCATTGTTTTGTAAAGTAATTATAAGTTGCTTTATTGTTCTAAAAATTAATGGTTCAAAGCTCTAGGGATATAAATTTATAATAGTCCAAATACCTATAAGATATATATAAATTCTAAGAATTTCCTTACATTTCTATTTCCTTAAAAATCGTGTATATCACCTCTGAAGTATTACCTAAATAATTTTAAACAATTCTTTCGTAATTTCTGGCATAAATGGTATATTTTAAAAATAGAATTTGACCATACTAATGAAAATAATAGCTACGATTAAAAGATATAGAAAATTGATTCAGGTTATTATTGTGGTAACTAAAATAGAATTTACATGCGAAGTATGTTCATAGATCATATTCTACAAGGCACTATACAATATGTATTACTATTCAATTTGTCTATTTAACTATTTCTAAAATCAAGTAATTGAAATTAAACATTAATGCATATGTTTTATTAACCACAATGTTGGAATAGTAAATTTTAGATTATTAACTTATGGTCCTGAGTTTGAATAAATATCATAACAGCATCTAATTGTTGTCTAAGACGCAACGTAGACCAATTATTTGTGTACTATACATATTATCCTAAACAATATTGTTTAAGAAATAGAAAATGCTAAATTGATGATTAACACGTGTGTTTTTTTTTTTTTTTTTGATCACTTAAATGCTAACATATTATTAAGGCATATAACAATGTAATTTGAGAATATGAATTTAGATATGAAACACAAGTACCCTTTAAATACCCCGTATTACTCCTCAATCGATTGGAATACCCATGTCTTGCAATATCATGCTTCCAGAAATTCTCACATAAAATGTAGGATGTCGTCGGACTGAGTAGATAATATCCCCGCTCACAATATCCGTAATATCAGCATAATGCGAAATCCATAATATCCGTAATATCAGCATCATAAGAAATCCAGAATATCCGTAATACCAGCATCATAAGAAATCCAGAATATCCGTAAAAATAGAATCCCCATCAGAAAACCAGATGACTATAAGGATCCAATAAAAGATCTAGATACCCAAGATAAGGATTTTGAATATGTTGCCACTGTCAGCTCCGATCATCGATATGATAATAAGGATTCAATTGTCAATTCTGAATTCTCAACGCGTACCCCCCAATTATGCAAACATAATATGAATGCACTAAAACTATACAATAATGTATATAGTTTTTTATTTTTTTATTTATTTTTTATTTTTTTAGAGTTATGGAACGTTAATTACTAGGAAAAATGAACAAATGTACACTCAGTAAAATACACAAATGTTTTATTTTCTTTTAAGTCACATTTTCCACTACTATTTGATTAGTCATTTAGCTTATTTCTAAATTTAGTCAATTGGAATATTACAAAATGGCAGGTATATTATTATCCTGTACTAAGAATTTACTATAGTAGTTCAGTTATATGCGAGTATGAGTTAAGACTAATGAATAAGAATTTATGTTGTACCCAATTTCAATTTCTTTACTCTTCCTATTTTTTTCCTACTTATTTAAATTTATAATATATCTAAGACACTAGTTTGTACCACACCTAGTAGTTGTGGTTATCAAATACTCTATAACTCTTAATAGATTTACAACGAGTTATGAAACGTCACCTTAGGAGTTATTAATAAAATAGAGTTCGTTTTCGTTGTAACGTCGTTGCGTGTTAATACTATTTCTATTGGTAAATAGAGTTAACATTCTATATCATAATCTTAGTAATGTAAGACTTAGACTTCTAACTACAATTAAATTCTAGACTCACATATATTCAAATCAGATATTTTAGACTAAAAATTCTATATAGGTTCTAGCTAGATATCATATCTCTCTTCCTTATGTTCTTTCTATACAAAATGAGTCCTACTTCTAAACTTCCGAGCAAGATGACATCTGGTCTTAAGCTCTAACCCAAGCTTTCTAACGAATTCTTACGTGTCTATATCTTAACCTTGGACTTCCTAATCATAATTGCTCTATGTTCTTCTAGCTGTCCGGGAACTATTGCTCTGATACCAACTGTCACGACCCCAAAATTCGACTTCAAAATTCTGGGCTCAAGACCGGCCTCTAGGCCTTTTCGTAATTAAATAGAGCTCTAGCGGAAACAAACATAGCTTAAATCCATTTATATATCGAAGTCTACAAAAATCTTGAAAATATTATTACATTTGAAGACATAACTCTTCTGAATATTCTACATATCTAACAATCATCTATTCCTCATTTGCATCAAGAAGATAATCTTTATCTTCTATCAAAATGTTCTGTTCTTCTAAGGGTTCTGTAATAGCCTATCATCGTCACTTCGTCACCTGAAAAGGGCTTTAAAAATATTTGGAGAGTGTGAGCTGAAGGCTCAGTGAATGAACATACCCTTGGAAATAATCATTTAAAAGGTTTGCTTTCTAGAAAAGATAAGATAATAACAGTAGAAATTTCATACGATAAATTAGAAATATAATGACATGATCTATATAATTTACATGGAAATAACATCTTTACATGAATGTCAAATTACCAACCACCCACTCACACACACGTTCCTTTCATTACATGGCACAGTGATCAAAGGCAACCCTGCTAGTCGGGTTCATGGGTCCAAAAGAACCAGCCACTTGGGCTTCATTACATGGGCCCAATAGGACCAACCACTTAGGGCTATACTTTATAGTTCGTTGTAGTGGTAATTGACATTGGGAACAATGAATGAATTGCACAATGGCATAACAAATATTAACATAATCCCTTTTTTTTCAGTGGAACCAAACGATAATGTTCCAAAAATGAATTATAACAATTATATAATATTATTAATAACTGAAGGTAGAATCAGATCCACTCGTGAGGAGTAGAATCAGCAAAAAGGATATGAACACTCACATATGGAGTTGAACTGAATACCGGGTATGAACACTCACCTTGGTGACTTAGGAATTGACGATGAAACAGTTCCTACATCAATACAGGTAAAAGAAACTAGACATTTAATCATAGGTTGTAAGCATAAGGGTATAACTGCAATTAAGGCTTTTCTAGGGTATTTCTGTAAATATGTTAAAACTATGTCAAACCTTCACTATAATGTTCCTTACACTATGCTAAGTTCAACCTCACTAACTGGACTCAATTTGGAGTCCGTAGCAGGTCCTACTTCAAAACTACATAAACGTGGATTTTACAATAAGCTGTATTTTAGACAATGTTGGATTGTCTCCAAACTTTTAAATATGATACTAGACATTATTTCAAGACTATAGAAATTGACAGCGTATTTTTCTGAGTTATAGATTATTTACTACGAATTTTGGAAGTTAAAATACTATTTTTAAATAGTTACTATTGAGCCGTAAAGTACATATATAATTTCCATAAGGGTGAGAATTGATTCGTCAAACTATTCTTTATAAAATCATAATATTAATTGCGTATTACATTTCTTTTACTAATTTTATTACCCAAAGAATATAAAGGAATTAGTAGTTATTTATACTTAGTACCCCAATATTTCTAATTGTAATATCTATTTGTTATATTCTAATGATACAAAATAATACTGAGACATAAGGGTTTTTATTTATATAACATAAAATTTGACAAGGCCTAACTTATTTACTAACACTATTTTTTAAAATAGTCATAACAGGACCGTAATTCTATTTTTATATCCAAATACCATAATTTAAGTGTGGGACTATTTTTAATGGTCATAAAATGCCATAAGAATATTTTTGTATTTTTTCCATAGTTTAAGAAATATAATAATTATAATAAAATAATCAAACCTCTATTTAAATCAATTGATAAGTAGTAAAATAATATTATTTTATGATTTTATAATTAACAAAATTATAAAACAGTACATATTATCATAATATCATTATAGAATATATAAATGATTTATAATGAGTTTACAAAATCCCAGAATGACTAAAAATACCATTTTTAAAAGTTTAGGGGTCATTCTATAAATACACCAAAATGTGGGAAAACTTTCAGAAACTGAAAAATTAATATTTCAAATGGGAATAAACATAATTAGAAGTACTAAACTTGAAACTGTGATCAAATCCGATGTCGGTAGACCTTTATATGTTCGTTTAAAGTTTTCAGGGGTGTAAATGTAATTTTCGAAAATAAACTGGGCAGAATGCCCTGTTTGGCAGATTGTAATTCTAAACTTCTAATGGTCATAACTCACTCATTTCTTAACATTTTTAAGTGAAATCAGTGTCTATCTTGAGTGAAATTTCGTGGAGAATCTAAATCTAAAGTTGACTTTAGCAAATTCGAATCACAGAATGTGAAATGACCAATTTACCCTTTAAGACGAATCCTAAATAAAACCCAAACGGTACAAACAAATCACAAACTGTTTTAAGGGTAGTTTCCTGGGTATTTTAAGAGTCTACCCTCAAAATTTCAGAATTTAATGTGGTCGGAGTAAAGAGATATAAAAATTTTACCATTTTGATCAAATCTAGCTATGTTCTTAATTCTAGATTAATAATTAATTTACCCCTTCCTAAATTAAGCTAATAGGATCTAATTATTACTGAAAATAATGTAAATGTGAGTGTTTATAAACTATATAAATATAGAGAAGAAAAGAACTTACCTTGATTTGATGATAGGAAAATACAAGAATTCTCACTCTTTTACTTCCTAGCTCTCTCTCCAAACATAATCTTATGAAGTGGTGAGGAATTTGTGGTGTGAAAAATAACTCATGGATGTGTGTTTATATAGCAAGAAAAAGATGTAGTGCTTCATTAATTTAATTAGGTAAGGTTTTAATTTATTACATTGATACTCCTACTTTATTTTCTTTTTCTTTTAAAATCTTATTTATTTTTCTTTTAAATTAAGTAGAGTTTTAGTTTATTAAAAAGATATGATTTATCATGTGCCACTTTCTTTTCTTTTTCTTTTAAAATCTTATTTGTTTTTCTTTTAAATTAAGTAGAGTTTTAGTTTATTAAAAAGATATGATTTATCATGTGCCACTTTCTTTTCTTTTTCTTTTAAAATCTTATTTGTTTTTCTTTTAAATTAAGTATGATTTATTTTATTGATGAAAATATGATCTATCATGTGCCACCTTCTTTTCTTTTTCTTTTTTTTTTTGAAAGTGGTAGGTGGATGTATTGAAAACCATGTGAATGAAAATAATAGGGCCAAATGTTTGTTTCCTACAAGGATTTTGACATGTGTCAATTTCAGGTATTAGTTTCCATAATTAGAAATTGATACGCCCAAAATTGGCTCTATCTTATGACCGAGCGGTTCAAGTCAGCAGCTAGTCCATGCCCCGGGCAAATCATGCACAACTCCTCAAAAGCATCAGTCCGAGCGGTTCATTCACGACCCGGCCAACAGGCCGGGAAAACCGCACATGCACATCCCGCCGTGGGAACAGCTCATCCGGGCCCATAGGCGTGATCCCGAGCATTACGGGCAGTTTCCTACTCAAGCTAGAAGACTAATGGAAAGTGCACACTATTTCCTAATCCAATTAGGAAATCCCCATAATTAATGCCAATCTATATCAATAGGATTATATTTCCTTATCCATGTATGAGTAAGTTTCTTACATCTATAAAAGAGACCTCTCACCCCCCATTAAAGGGGCCGCCAACTCTTTAGTCTACACAGCACCTCTATAATTCACAATTATACGCATACACCCGGCCGGAATTACTAGTAGTGCCGCCCCTCTTTGTTGGCTCACCAGGCCCGCCGGTGATCTGCTAGTGAACGTGCTCAGACACACCCGTGGACGTAGGTACCTTCATTAACAGGGCCGAACCACATACAAAAAATAGTCTCTCATTCTCTCTCTCCTTAAAATTGCTCTACTTTACTCTTACCAAATTATGGCATCATCAGTTTGGCGCCGTCTGTGGGAAACGAGTATTCTCATCAACAAATCTCTTGACTGATCGTCATGCCACCGAAGAAGGGTAAGACGGTTGATCAACAGTCCGACCGGGATGTTCCGCTGGCCCCGACACCGGTTGCGGCAGTCATAACATTCCAGTAGATCACCGCTACTCTCACGTAACTCCTGGAGGGCCAGCGTCAAATCCAGCGACAGATCGAAACTCTGCTGGCCCAGCAAAACCGTCCTCCAGGGGCCGGGAAACGACCCGGGAACGTTGCGTACGGTCGGGAACCAATCTGGACCAAACAACGTGCCCGAGCAAACCCATCCTGTGTTAAGGAGGCCAGAGACATCAACAGTGGGCGTGCTGCCCGAGAGGAAAGGCGGTAGCATATGGCCCGAGAATCAGTCAAGGGTCACTCGGTCAAGAGCCGAGTCATCCCTGGGGACACGGTTACCCGGAGTCATAGTCGAGCCCGATCCCGATCCCGATCCCAAAGGACAACACTCCACCATGAAGAAGCCTCTTCCACCGACCCGACCAACCCCTCGGGTACCGGTCGGGAAGGAGTGGAAGCCTGAATCAAGGACTTACAGAAGCAGATCGATGAAGTGGCCAAGAAGCTTTGTCAAAACCGTGTTCCGAATCAAGCCAATACCGGGACAGAGTCACCGTTTTCCAGCCAGATCACGAGGTTTGCCATCCCGCGCAAATTTAAGCAGCCTCGACTAGATTCATATAACGGCTTGGGAAGCCCGGTCGACCACGTCCGGACCTATAAGGCTCAGATGGCCCTAGCCACCAACTCCGATGAGCTACACTGCCTAGCCTTCCCCAGCACTTTAAAAGGCCCGGCCATGCAGTGGTTCTACTCCTTGGAGCCTCGATCGGTCTGCAATTTCAAACAACTCAGCAAGCAGTTCATCAACCAGTTCGCCGGTATGCATGAGCGGCCAAAGCCAGACATGCAGCTACTGACGGTCAGACAACGGAATAATGAGTCCCTCAAGGAGTTCACCGACCGGTTCAACCAACAAAAGCTTCAAATCCGCAATCTGAACGAGACAATTGCCATCATAACCTTCTGCTCGGGAGTTCAACGCATCAAGTGCGCCGCGTCGTTCCACCGAAATCGACCGGTAACCTTGGTCGAACTCGCAGAGAGGGTTGGAAAATACATTGACACTGAAGAATTTCTAAAGATCAAAGACCCCGGGCAAGAAAGCAACGAGTCTTCCAGAAGTAAACGAAAGCGAGATCAACCCGGGAGTTCCGACAGTTCTTCCAGTTCACAGCAGTCCAGGTCAGACAGCCCCGACCCGACCTCCAGCTCACAGCAAGCAGCGTCCGGCAGTCCCGACCCAACCTCCAGTTCACAGCGGTCTGAGTCTGGCAGCCCCAGCCCGATCTCCAGTTCACATCGGTCAGGATCAAGCAGCTCCGACTTTGCCTTCAGCACAGAGAAATCAGGGGCCCAACGATCCTGATCCAACCTCCTGTCTCCATCGGTCTAGATGAGCCCGACTACAGTGGTCCTTGCCTGATCACCACATGAGGCTCCGCCAATTATCGGAGAGCCCTTCCAAAGTCCTCAGGCCTAACCCCGAGGCATACAAAGACCTCGGGCTCCGAACCCAGGCACTAAAGACCTTGGGGTCACTCCCAAGGCACCGGCTTCACTTAGGTCTAACCGACGATGGGGGCAAACCCCCTAGGTGGCTGATGATGGCAAGCTTCAAAAGACCCTGCAACCACCATATTCTAGGTCGGTTATCTACAGTCATAGCCTCTGTAAGACCCTCGTCTTAGCGAAAGCTTGGGGGACAAGATGGCGCAGTGAACTAAACAGGTATTCACACCGGGTATCTACAGGCTTCGCGGATAACCAAGATAAAATCTTGGACAACCCAAGCACCTATAGTACTCAGAGGCATTAACTCCACTTATGTCCAAATCGACGATAGAGATAACTAAAATCTCTTAGGTTGGCCGACGATAGAGGAGCAAAAGGACCCTAAAGCAACGTGATTTAGGTCGGCTCCACCAATATGGTCAAGCTCTTCTCCCAATAGTCTTAACGAAGGCTAACTGGGCTGAAGACAACCATCCTGGGGAGTTAACATAAAAAGGACCCTAGAGCAATACGCTTTAGGTCGGCTTTTCCAACATGGTAAAATCCTTCTACCCACAGCCTTGACGAAGGTTTACGAGCAAAAGATAACTATCCTGGGAGCTAACTCAAGCAAAAAAGACTCCGAAGTAGGCCGAGTCTCAACTCTCGGTCACTTCCTGAGCATTCAAAGACTCCGAATTAGGCCGAGTCTCAACTCCCGGTCAATTCCCGAGCACCTAAAGGTCCCGAGCTAGGCTAGGTTTCAACTCTCAGCCAGTTCCTAAGGACTCACCATGCTCAGAAGCCCCGAGGCAGCTTCCACAGGCACTCAGACAGCGGCATGTAACATCAAACTGATTTCCAAACTTGCCCCGATATAGCATCTGGCCAATCTTGGAAATGGGGGGCAGCTGATATGTAACACCGTACCCGAAAAAGAAGATTAATGTGATAATAATATGTGTTAATTAATGAGAATTTATGCATAAACCGAATTAATGTGGGGTTATGAACCCACATGTGAAAAGGTGTTCAAATGCGGACACAGATGAAAGTCCTGTGAAAGGCGGGACTGGTATAAAAGTGGGGCCTAACGAGGGTCTAATTCGAATAATTGCATTTTGATGTCATTATATGTTTATGTGCATATTTATTTAAATGCTTAAGGTTATTATTATGTCATATGATAGATAAGGGGACCAGTTTTGGTACCCGTGTGAGGGCGTATTTGAATAAAATCCCTAATTGGTAGGTTTAATAGCAACCTCATAAATTATGTGGGACCACGTTTGGGACCCACGCGAGACTTAGATTAAATCATTTTAGAAAAGATGGGTAGTTAACGTAAATAACATGGGGGTTTCATAATAAAACTTAAAGAAAGTAGGGGAAGGTAAACACAATTAATGTAAACTGGATACAACACATATGCATGTGTTGTTATGTGTCTCCAAGACACAAAATACAGCTGGATATTCACAAGCTTGGAGAGAACGAGAGCTCTCGAGTCGGCGACGGAATTCTCGACAACGTTTCTTGCCGTTCCTTTGCCGTCCGGCGTCGGATTCACGATCCGAGACCACTTTTGGACTCGTGGAGGTAAGAGGATCACATGCATGTAATTTATTTTCGTTTTTGGCAATGTTTTTACTGCAACCGTTTTTAATAGACGATGTTCTTGATACCAAACTTATGTAGGAATTACACCGGTGAAATTTGGGTTGGAAATTAGCAAGAGAATGGGAAAATCTAGGCTTAATCGCTAGTAAATCGAGGAGGTGAGTGTCTTAATCTCTCAATTGGATATTTAGCTATGATAATGTGATAATTGTGGTTCATACTTGTTAAACTCATGCTCATGTATGTATATGTTGTTGAATTTGGGCAAAAAACATGCCAATAAGGTGAAATTGTTATGCTTCTGTGCTAAGTTGCTTAAATGTTTATATGGATCAAAGGGAAGTCAAGTAGTGGTCACCATTTATAGGTCCCATATGTAAGGGATAGGAAGTCCTCAATGAGTAGGACGTGGTGACGACCACAATGAAATGCCGGTGACGCCTTCGGGGTCACAAGAGAGTGTGTGTTGCGCTATATGCGCCAAAAGTGAGAAAGATCCGGGGTGAGAAGGACCCGGGGGTGGTGGCTGGAATGACTTGACTTCCCGTAGATCAATTTGTTGTCATTTATAATGATTGTAGCATTTACATACTTTGCATTCCAATGGCATGATTAGTTCCCTCACTAAGCGAAAGCTTAAACGAAAATATATTTCTGTTGTGGTTATTGAATAACCATCGCAGGTACCAAGCGAGACGAGGAGAGGAAATGATCCGCACGACGGGTGGGCGTGGGAGTAGTGTCCATGTGTATATGTGTTCATAGTTAGTTGGTGTCTAGAATGTATCTTTTGGTTAGCAATGTAAATGTATCTTGGGTCTTTTTGGAAACTTGTAATATGTAAAGTGGGGTATGGTTGGTTGTTTATGTTCCAAACCATGAGTTGTACTTGCAAGTTGCAAGTTATGTATTTTGGGAGTGAAGTTGGATAGAGTTAGTAGCTTTGGTTGTGGAATTAACTTAGTTTCACCTTATGTGTAAATATTTATGTATATGTTGGAAGAACATGGTTTGAATGTAAAATTAAGGTTCCTAGTGGGAATTCTATGGATTATGTATGTTTAAACTACTTTTAAAATGTTTGGAAATGGTTTGGAAGCCCTTTATGATGCTTGGGTAAAGTTTTGAGCCACTTGAGATTGTTTTCCAAATGGATTTGGTTGTATCTAAAGGGATTGTTATGTTAGACAAGTTTTTGACAGAATTTTGATCATGTTTAGTTAAATGTTGGGGAGAGATGCAAGCTTGTATTATCAACTGGAGTTGTCATTGAACTTGGTTTTCTTTGTTTAAGAAGTCATGCAAGTATTGAGTTAAATATGTGGGTTTTGATGTAAGTTCTTGATCCTAAGGATTAGCTTGTGTATTTTGATTGTCAATTCATGTTTGGAGATATTGTGTTGAAGTTTAGAAACATTTAGTAATGCTTGAGAATGAATTTTGATGCTTCCACAAAGTTTTGGGAAAGTTTGGGAATGTTTTGAACTGTTTTTAGCAGAGTTTTAGCAGCAGAACACTCATCTGCAGAAACCGGATTGATCCGGGTCTGGTGCGGATCGATCCGGAGCTTCTGGAGGTGCAGAAAATAAGAATCTGTCAAAACCGGATCGATCCGGATTTGGGCGGATCGATCCGCTGGTCCAGTTTCAGCCTCGACGGCTTTTACGGAAACAAGCATAACTCTCTCTATAAAACTCGGATTCGCGCACTTTTTTTTGCGTTGGAACCGGTACTTAAAGAGCTATATTTCCATATAAAATTTGCTATACTTTATTAATGACCATTTTGCCCTTGGGTCTGTTTTGTGTCAACGGAGCTGTTTTAGTAGGTCTAATTCATGTGTTTCTTAATGAATTAAGGGTGTTTTGAACGTGTGGGCTTGTTACACGTGTCCCAACTTGCCCGAGGCGTGTTGGGGTGTGACATGATACGCCCAAAATTGGCTCTATCTTATGACCGAGCGGTTCAAGTCAGCAGCTAGTCCATGCCCCGGGCAAATCATGCACAACTCCTCAGAAGCATCAGCCCGAGCGGTTCATTCACGACCCAGCCAGCAGGTCGGGAAAACCGCACATGCACATACCGCCGCGGGAACAGCTCATCCGGGCCCACAGGCGTGATCCCGAGCATTACGGGCAATTTCCTACTCAAGCTAGAAGACTAATGGAAAGTGCACACTATTTCCTAATCCAATTAGGAAATCCCCATAATTAATGCCAATCTATATCAATAGGATTATATTTCCTTATCCATGTATGAGTAGGTTTCTTACATCTATAAAAGAGACCTCTCACCCCCTATTGAAGGGGTCGCCAACTCTTTAGTCTACACAGTACCTCTATAATTCACCATTATACGCATACACCCCGCCGGTATTACTGGTAGTGCCGCCCCTCTTTGTTGGCTCACCAGGCCCGCCGGTGATCTGCTAGTGAACGTGCTCAGACACACCCGTGGACGTTGGTACCTTCATTAACAGGGCCGAACCACATACAAAAAATAGTCTCTCACTCTCTCTCTCCTTAAAATTGCTCTACTTTACTCTTACCAAATTCTGGCATCATCAGAAATAAAGCAAATGTCTAATCTAGCTTTATGTCACTTCTAAATATCTATGGAAGTTCATCGAGGCACAGACAGTTTTGAACATAAACTGATATTTTCGTGGTGCGGTGATCACCACAAAATATATAAAATTCATTTTAATGTAAGAAATTATTTTCCGGTTTTATAAAAATATAGTTTGAGTCGAGAAAAATTATTTTCACCGTTTTAAAATACAGTCTTTGAAATTTCACACAGGTATCACAAAAGTTTATAAAATTGCATTTTGACTCAAAGAATTTGGACACGAAATAAAACAAGTAGCAAGATTTAACACATGAGTATTGAAAATTAAAATAACACCAGAAATACAGATTAAATATGAAAATGCTAAATTAAAATGCAGGTTGTTATAAAGTTAAAAAATTAATTTTTTACCTTTTACTTTAAGGGTTAATTATGCTCACCTCCCTTGTGTTTTGCCTTAATTACACGGACCTTCCTCGCATTTTGGGAAATTACACGGATCTCCCTTACGCCTAGTATTTTTTTACACTTTAAGGGGGGAAAATTGTTACAGAATATTAATTTTAAGGGGGAAAGTGTTATAGAACACTAATTTTAAGGGAGTTCTGTGTAATTTCTCAAAATACGAGGGAAGTCCATGTAATTAAGACAAAACACAGGGGAGGTGAGTGTAATTAATCCTTAGTTTAATTAGTAAGGACACCTCACTTATTGCACTACATATTATATTTCACAAATAAGGGTTTAACCACATTTTACACTCTTCTAGTTTGCCCTTTGTATTAATTTGGTCCCTGTAGTTTATAAATTTTTATTTAGTCCCTACAGTTTCATAAGTGTGTCATTTTAGTCACTCAAAACACTTTTTTGTGACAATTTCTTTTACTGTCAGTGACAAAACTATTTGTCATTAAAGGACTTATTGGATTTATTTGTCATACTTATAAAACTACAGGGACTAAAGAAGCACTTTCTAAATTACAAGGACCAAACTGAAACAAGTAATAAACTACAAGGGTGTAAAATGTATATAACTCTTACAAATAAACTTAAACCATCCCATTTGACAAAAATCAGTGCAAAATTAACTTGTACCACCCCAGTTGAAAATACTTTTATATGAAATTAATCGTTTCAACTTTGGCTTCTTTAACATAAGCCCTGCATCAGAGTTTATAATTACGACAACTAAATTTAATCTAATAGTAACATCTTGAGCCCAATAGATAAGCTCTGATCGCGAGTCAAATATCTGCATATTTATAAAAAAGACAATGTAAGAATAATTTAAATTTAATTATTAATGTATTAAAAATGGTAAAATATTCACCTTACAATAGAAAAATATGGTGTTACATCGATATCTGCACGTTGGTCTTCTATTATATTTGGTAAATGTACCAAATAATTTTCAACATTTCTATTCTTAATTTTTTTTGTTCGGCATGTGCTAAATACAAAAATATATAGACATCATCTACTAAGGAATTCATTGTATTGAGTTAAAAAGAATAATTAAAACATGGTAGAATAATACTTAACTAGCAAAACAGAGTAAAATAGCTGGAAAAAAAAAATTTAAAACAATAAAAGTAAAACATGGCTGAATTAATATATATATATATATATATATTTATCAATCTCAACTGCTCATACAAGCAATTAGAAGTCAAACAGAACCAGATATGAAAGATTACATGTCCAGAACCAAAACGAGAAGAGACAAACTCTTATTCTAACACAAACAAAAGGAGATTAGATGCTAGTAGAGTCCACGTTCATGAATTCATTGAAATTATGACCCAAAAAAAACTATAAAACAGTAAAAATAAAGCGTGGCTGCAATCTTTCACAGTTTCACGTAAATACATATTCAAGCAGTTGGGTTAGTCTCCTTCTCGTGTAGTATGTTTCGTTCTCAGTTATATATACAAACTAAATTAATCACAAATCAAAATTTCAGAGAGTCGAATTTACAGATTAGCAAGGATTTCAAGACATAGGTTTTCTCTTATTTATAATAAACCCTAAAATAGTGCATGGTTAGAGATTCACATATAATGAAAAGCAAGAAGAAGAATATCAAATGTTAGGGCGGAATAAGAAAGAGAGATTTAGACTTACTAGATATCATTTGAATAACAAACGCAACCCTTGCTTAGAAAGCAAAAAAAATAAAATAAAACCTAAACTTCTTAAATATATAATTTGTGGGAGGTAGTGCCCATAAAAGAAGCAGTAAGTTTATATTTTTTACCTAAAAAATGTGCCTAAATTAAAAAATGTGCCCAAATTAAAAAATGAACTTGCCCTTACCGACACCCTTAGTAATAGCATATTAAGGCAATCTAGAAATGGCTATATAAAAATAAGCTTGATGAAGTTTTTCATTTTTCTAAATGAACTAATTCAAGATGAACTATCAAAAAAAAAATTGGCAAATTACACTTTAGTCCATTAAACTATACACCTGTTTTTAAATTTTTTTTTTCCAATTGGGTCCTTGAACTTCAAAAATTCATTCAATCAGACCTAAATTCTGACACTGGTAGCTTAAATTATTAGAAATTGTCACGTACGTTGCGCGTAATACTTTCATGTCACATGTTAAGTTAAGATAAACACGGAAGATCGTGAATAGTGCGAAAAATCGCATTCAATCAGATCTGAAATTGCGTTCAATCAAATTCGAAAACACATTCGACTAGATCCAAAATCACATTCAATCATACCTAAAATCGTATAATTTTGGCCAAATTACACTCTAGTCCATTAAACTATAACATATTTTTAATTGGATCCATGAATTTTTTATTTTTGCAATTGGGTCCTTGAACTTCAAAAATTCATTCAATCAGACCTAAATTCTGACACTGTTAGCTTAAATTATTAGAAATTGTCACGTACGTTGCGCGTAATGCTTACCTATCACATGTTAGGTCAAGACAAACACGAGAGACTATGAATGGCTAAAAAATGATGTGATTTGGGTATGATTGAATGCAATTTTGGATCTAGTTGAATGTGTTTACGATTTTTATTGAATGCGATTTCGGATCTGATTGAATGTGATTTTTTGCACTATTCACAGTCTCCCGTGTTTGTCTTAACCTAACCTGTGACAAGTAAGCATTATGCGCAACGTAAATAACAATTTCTAATAGTTTAAGCTAACAATGTCATAGTTTGGGTCGGATTGAATGAATTTTTGAAGTTTAAGGACCTAATTGCAAAAAAAATAAAAATTTATGGACCCAATTAAAAATAGGTGTATAGTTTAATGAACTAAAGTGTAATTTGCCCTATAATATTTTAGCCATTCACAATCTCATGTGCTTGTCTTAACCTAACATGTGACAGGTAAGCATTACGCTAGACATACGTGACAATTTCTAATAATTTAAGCTAACAGTGCCAGAATTTGGGTTTGATTGAATGAATTTTTGAAGTTCAATGACCCAATTGAAAAAAAAATAGTTCATGGACCCAAATAAAAATAGGTGTATAGTTTAATAGACTAAAGTGTAATTTGCTCTAAATAAATAAATCAATAAAGATGATACCTAATGTGCTTAGAATGTTTTTTTTTTTTAATCAGAAACAACATTCAACATTTCATTCCAACAGACAAACGGATTTCAAAATGGAACCAGTACAGCAAGAGAAAAAAGAAAACAACAAACAAACAAAGACACAACAAAGAACAGCAGAAATACACATTGGAAGTTAGTGAATTAAAATTAATGGGATGCCGAAACAGTCTATATATTAATTATTTTGAAGATGTTCTGAATAGGGGCAATTGTTTGTACAAGATTAAAGTTGGGTCTGAGAAGCAATAGAAAAATACCAAAATACAGACGCTCTTTGGTGTACACCCCCATCCAAATCATTTCCTCTCCTAATTTAGCAGCATATTTACCTTCAAAAGTACATATACACTGACACCTCTGTTTGCAAATGAAGAGCTGCAATATTTCTTCAAATTTGCCATGTGATGTGTAAACTTACAGCAAGAATGTGTTAAGTGGGCATACTTTGTGTTCAGTTGGCTGCAGAACTCAACAATCACAGCAAGTAGACAATGCAGCAATAAGGTTTGGTTAATTTTTTCCTCAACTATCTGGTTATTTTACATTGTAACATTGTGTATTTTATTTTTGTCAAGGTACATAAAATTACGAATGATAAAGGGAAATGCAATAAAATAAAAATGCCCCAAAACTTTCCTCTCTAAATTCAAACAAATCACCAAGTATAAACTACTTAATCCTCCACATATATTCTTAGATATAGGAATTACAAACCCACACAGATATACAATATTAGATTTTGTGATGTCATGATTCATACTATACATCACTTTAGTATGCAAAGTGTACAATGGTGAGTTAGTGTGTACAAGGTGAAGGATTTGGATGATATCTGTATCATAATTTTTCAGAATTGTCTATAACCAAAATAGCTTTGAATTGTAAGTGACCCCAAGAATTAGATTTGATCATCAAGGTTTTGTTTGGGAAGCAAAAGAGTTCCTTCAAGGGGTGCGCTTGAGAACTTCTTGTGAATCGTTGCCGCCAATTGAAGGAGAAAGCCCGTGCTCGCTGCTCGAGAATTCCTGGCTTGTCAATCCCACTTTCCTGTACTTTTTCGTGTCTGAGTTGTATGAAGCACCATCATAGTCAGAACTGCCACTTGACCCAAACACTGAACTATGACCTGGTTTCACACCTTCATTCAAGTCCTCCAATGAGACATCACCCTCCAATGCACGCACAACCTATTCGCGAATGTACAATTAAGTTCATTCGAATCATTCCCTTTTTCACAAGTAGATGCAAATGATGTTTCAACTAGAATTATGTTCATATTGGTTTAAAATGTCCTGCTTATACAGAATGCTTGGAGGGTTGTTCCAAATATTTAGCATTTTTTTCTGTCAAGTTGTTCTTCTCAAACTAGTTCATACATGTCTCAATTTTCAATCTGGACTTCAACCATTGCACTAAATAGAGGCCCTAACTATGTTAGCACTACCTGATCTCCACTTCTCAATCTTCCAGCTCTGTTATCTTTGGATGGTTTGGGCTATTTCACAAAATGCACTACTATGTAACTGCCCCTATTTCTTCTTCAAATCATGTAACAAAGGGTTCGTATTGTCTACATTCCTACTCCGTTTGTTTCGATGTAAAATGTTTTCCAAAAAATGCGTTCACGTTATCCGGATAAGGTGAACGCAATTTCCGGAAAGCATTTTACATCGAAACAAAAGGAGCGTCCATGTCATATATGTAGTTGAATGAAGTTACATGTTATTCCATTAATGTCGTACAAAGTTGATCTTTGCTATATTATCTGTATGATTCAATAAAGAGTGACAATTGGCTGAATCCCGTTAAATCATTTCCTAGAAGTTCATCTATATCTTCTTTTTATACAGCAAATAAACTCTTAAAAAAAACGTGGAACTTGTAGGATATATTGTACTTGAAATGTAAGGTAAAGTAGTGTAATGAATATAATAATGGAAGGCACTCACATTGTCTTCAAATTAACATCATTTGAAAAACTTCTTACAGCAAATTAAGCATGAAAATGCATGTTGTTTGTGTTTCTTGAATTCTTTCTTCAATCACAATTTTGGAAGTTTCTATCCTTCAATTGTTTATAAAAATGAGAGAATTTAAGCAAAGTCACCAAACCTGGCTCATTTTGGGTCTCCTCCTGGCAGAATGCCTGATACAAGCACCAGCACACGCTACCATGCGAAGCATCTCTTGATGGTTATAGTTGTCCTCTAGGTTTGGATCCACCAGCTCTTCATAGCTTCCACCTTCAGTTGTGTGCATCAGAATAGGCCTAGCCTGTTACAAACCAAAAATAAGCTACTTAATCAACTATAATTATCGATATATAGATCGGACTATTGTACATTAACTAATGCTATGCGTAAATACATATATGTATATGGATATACCCAGTCTACTAAGGTATCATCTTCATCACGAGAGACATCCACGGGTCGGCGTCCAGTAATCAGTTCCAAAAGCATAACACCATATGAATAAACATCTGATTTCTCAGTAAGCTTCCCACTTGATGCATATTCTGGTGCCAAGTACCTGCATTTATATATACACACGCATATATATAACATCTCAAATCAATATATATATATATATATTTTGAATAAGCATAGCCAAAGTGAGCTTTGATTGAAACTAGAAAAGGTGTGCTTAATATTAATTACCCAAATGTTCCCATAATGCGGGTTGAGACATGAGTGTGATTGTCCGAAGAGAGTTTAGCCAATCCAAAATCGGCCACCTGAATTTTAGTATTAAGATTAGACGAATTAATCACAGAAAAGAAGGGCAAAAAAGTACTGTTATGATTAGGGGTGTTCAAGAAAGGTTGAAAACTGAAAACGACTAAATACCGATTGATCTGTTTGACCGAAAATCGATGAACATAGCCTAAACTGACCTATCGAAACCGAAAAGTCGATTTTAAACCACAAAAAAAAAAAAAAAACACCGTGAACACCCCTAGTTATGATGTCTACAAATACCTTGGCTTCAAAAGTTTCATCAAGTAAAATATTTGCGGCTTTGATGTCTCTGTGGATAATACGAGGGTGGCCTGCACAGGGTAGATATTGTTATGAGAGAGAGAGAGAGAGAGAGAGAGAGAGAGAGAGAGAGAGAGAGAGAGAGAGTTGAATGAATCACTTACAATCTTCATGAAGGTAAGCAAACCCTTTGGCTGCTCCCAAAGCAATTCTGAGTCTCGCAGACCAGTCCAGTATTGGGCGATCCTTTCCTGCAATTTTTGCAATGAAAGACATCAATTATAATTTCATTTATTTCTTTGAAGGATCTCGTGCATTTCCAAATTTTGTAGCCAACTAATAATAGAGAGTTCATACCATGAAGATAGTACTCAAGAGAATTATTGGGGACAAATTCATAAACCAGCATCCTTTGAGAACCCGCAATACAATACCCTACAAGTGACACAAGGTGACGGTGATGAACTCGACTAATAATATCAACTTCGGCCTGAAACTCCCTTTCTCCTTGTCCGCTACCAGATTTGAGACTCTTCACTGCTATCTCTTTTCCATTTGGTAGCACTCCTTTGTGAACATACCCGAATCCACCTTGTCCCAACAGGTTAGCTTTAGCAAATCCACCCGTTGCTGCTGCAAGGTCATCATAGGTGAAGGTGCCGTTGTTGATTCCAAGAGCAATGGACGGGTGTGGTGGTGGCAAGGCAGGTTGGCGTGGACCGGAAAAATTAGCAGAGCTCATTTGACTACTACTCATCATTGGCGGCAGTGGTGGTGGAGCTGCTGCCCAACCTCCATGTTCTGCACTGTTCATACCGTGTGGTGGAGATATCTTAACGTGTGCTATAGATTGGGCATTGTTCCAATTTCCTTGCGAGGGATTGTAATAAGCATTGCCTGCACAAAGAATCTATAGTTTAATATATGAAAATTAACATTTCGATTCTCTTTGGTTCATAAATTTGGACAAGTAAATAGAAAAGAGAACGCAAATTAGAGAGCAGAAAACAATTTGGCAAGCGTTTTCACACAAGCTTAAGTAAGACTTGAAATTTTTAAAAAGTCAAGTTTAGTGAGAAAAAAAAAAAATCAAGGAAAAAGTAAGTAAAGGGAGACGTAATGTCCTAAGAATTATTTTTTGCCAGTCTTATGTTATTTATACTCCTCCGTTCCAACCCCCACCCCCCACCCCACCCCCAAATATTTTTCTTAGTAACGAAACAAAAAACTTTGTTGTCTGGCTCTATTCAGTCATAAAAGTGAGGAAAAGAGAAGGAAGGAAGACATTGATTGAAGCAATTTTCTTTGATTTGGGTGATAAGGAAAACAATGGAGAAAATTCAAAAGAAAAGAAACAGACAATACGTAAATTAATTATGTTTAAGTTCTTCAATTCACTTCTCTTTCCATGTTAGAAAAAAATTAGTTTAAACATTTAAAACAAGCACAAGAAAGATTTCCTCTTACTTTCTTTTTTCTTATTCCTCTTAAATCCCACATGCTAGACATACACTTACTATTTTCTACAGTTGATGATAATTAAATCCATAAACCAAACAAAGCTTTGTTTTGATAATTGTATTTTGTATTTTTATCAAATTCATCAGGCCGTTTGCTGGGCATTGATTTTAATGCATTGGCACACACAATATACAAGAATTCATAAATACATAACTTAAGGCTTTTTTTGGTTCTGCGAGGGAAAAGAAAGGAAAATGTAGAGGAAAATATTTTCCTTTGTTTGGTTAATAGGGAATACGATGAGGAGAATAGAAAAGAAAAGTGAATCAGTTGGAGAAATAAATTAAACGTTTTGAATGTAAAGGAAAAACAAGAGCGAATTGGTTTTTCTTCTTGTTTTCCTTTTCCTTTTTCTTTTCCTTCACGGAATCCATGAACCAAACAGAGCCTAATACATAAAGTAAGGTTAAGGGGTTAAAATGGATACTTCTATTACCATGATGAGAATTGTCCCTATAGTACTGCATTTGGTCACGTGACTTTCTCTTCTTCTTTCTAACACATGACACCAAGCATACCAACATCACAATAAGCAACAACCCTGCCCCTGCCACCGCCCCTGCCAAAATGGCCTTCGACTGGGCCGACAAGCCATTGTCCGATGATGAAGGCATTTTTTGTGATGAGATTTGTGAGTTTCGTGGAGGTGGTGGTGGTGGGGGGTTGTTCCAGTGGAATGGAGGTGGAGGCGGTGGTGGTGGTGGAGGTGGATTGTTGTCGTTGTTGTTGTTTTTGTTTTTGTCCGATGGAGGTGGTGGTTGATTTTTTTGGGAAGGTGGTGGTGGTGGTGGTGATGACGAGCTGTCTTTTGGTGGCGGCGAGGATGGTGGTGGTGGTGGCGGTGATGGTGATGGTGATGATGAGGGTGGTGGTGAAGACAACGATGACGATGGTGGAGAGGGTGGCGAAGGAGAATCGGGGGATTTGGAATTGGAATCCTGGGGTGACTGGGCCTCTTTGATCGAGGATTTGGCCATGATGTTTTTATTTCAAAACACGCCGGGTAAACCCCCGCCTCTTCTCCGAACAAATTGTCCCTAATCAAAGATTCAAATGAACAATGTTAATACATATACGTATATAGTCATATGAATGTAGCATCATGTAACACGACACTTTAACAACCTAGCTAGCCATTCACAGAGAATGTTAGTGAGTTATATTGATCAATATAAATGTATGTTCTTGTTTTGGAGAGAGAGAGAGAGAGAGAGAGAGGTACCTTTGGAGAAGGGGCAGGGGATTCTGACAGAAAGCAGGGGAAAGAGCCCGAAGAGGTGAGGTTTTTGCATGGGAATACTTTCAACAAGGAAACGGTGAGCCGTCCTTCATCCCCATTGACCTCCTAAAAAGATGGGTATTAAGTCTTTAAAATTGCCTTCACTTTGACTTGTTTTTCCTATTTTTGGATGTTTTGGGTTAAAAGCTTTCAAGAAGGAGAAGTTTTTGTGTACCTTCAAGGTAGTATTTATGTGGTGTTCCACACCTAATGAGGTATCATCGTAGTGCCACACAGGATTGTTAGGCCATTTAAATTTTTTGTGGTGGGTTCTATTGTTCGTGTGGTGCGCTACTATTGGATACGGGGTACCAAGTGGCATGCTACGTGATATCTTAGAGGTACCCAAAAATTTCTCATCAAGTAGGGACACAAAAATCATTCGCTAAACAAAGGGTTGATTATAGGTACACCGTACACCATATGTACTTAGACATTTTTCACTTTGTCATTGCATTTCAAATCGTGTCACTAATCAAAAATGCTGCACTCACACCAAATTTCACACTAAAAATATCCTGACCCTTGACTCTTGTGAGTCCTGTGTAGGAACTATGTGAGACCCCCATGAGGCCTACTGAAATCAAGAGTCAGAATTGTTGGATGTGAAATTTAGTGTGAAATTTGATGAGGGTGTAGCATTACTCATCAGTAATACTTTGTACTTGGATTAAAATGAAATCGTTTGTAAATCAGTTTAATTTAATACCTAGTTGGGACATGTGTTGGTGGGTCCCAGTTGAGATGGGACATTATATGTGGAATACCTTATGTGCTTAACTGTTTATTAAGGCTTAAATGATTTATTATTTTCTTGTTGTTAATATTATGTTATTAGGTAGTGACCACTTTTAGGGTCAATTAGGGGTACCTTTGTGAGCACAAATTGAACACGTTACATAATTAGTAGGCTAATTAGCAACTTCATATAATTATATGGGACCACTTATGGGACCCATGCGAGACATAGACAAATACTCATTTAAATTTGGGATAGTTTAAATATGGTTCATAATTAGTAGGGGCGTTCTTGTATAAACCAGAACTTCGGGGGAGGTAAACACAAAATCGAATAAATGGGTTAGTTAATATATTGACACATGGGGTGGTGACTCATAGTCACCATGTCACACCCCAACCCGCCTCGTGCGGATTAGGACACGTGTAACAATGCTATAAGCTCCCAATCACATTAATTTGTAAAGAAATATACGAATTACTAAGAAACACATGTGTTTAACCCCATTAAACAACTCTGTTGTTACAAAATAGGCCCCAAGGGCAAAATGGTCATTTATAAAGTATGTAAAATTTTTATACCAAAAGTTAGAATTTTGAATCCCGGTTCCAACGCAACAAACGGCACGCGAAACCGAGTTTTCTAGAAGAAGTTATGCATGTTTCCGTAAAAATGGACGTCCAGGGAAAAATACAAAGCGGATCGATCCCTTCATAATGGGCGGATCGATCCATTTATATTAGTCTCCCGCAGAATGCTGCCTTGAAAGGGCGGATCGATCCCTTCACAAATCGCGGATCGATCCCCTTCACAATTCTGCTGCTCAAATTCCTTTTGCTGTCAAAACAAGTTTTTAACTTCTAAAACACAATCAAATCACATGGAAACATTATGAAACTTTGGGAAATCAATTCCAACACATTTCTAAACATGTTTAAACTCAAATTAAGCATGGATCATAAAATCATGTTCACAATTTGGTCAAATCCACTAAGAACTCACTTCATTTGAAATACAATGATCTTTTCAACTTTGAAACTCAATTCTCATTCAAAATTCATGAAACTTGTTGGGAATTAACTCAAGGTCATAACTAACATTGTGAACACTAAGGAAACATGTTTAAGACACTAGCGACACATCCGGACTTGCCGAAATGGTCAAATTCATTACTTGTACCACACTTGAGCAAAACAAGAGATATTACACATTAGTTTCCAAATTCACTTTCACTTTCCAAAATACAAGTTTTGGGATTCAAACTCTTTTTCTACAACCCAAATATGAACATTAACATAAAAGAAACCATAATTTACATCATTTTACAAGTTCAAAAGAAGTTCACAAGCATGAGGCTCAAATCTCCCCCATCACTCCCATCTCTCCCGTCTCTCCTCATCTCTCTCATCCACAAGTCAAGACTTCAAGCCTCAAGTCGAGAACCTCAAGCCACTAGTTACATTATAACATAAGTTTAAAACGTATCTACAAGTTCGCCCAAGACATAAGTTAACTATACATCTCCAAACCATAAGTTGCATTAGGAAACTTAAATATCTAGATTTATAAACATATCAACACACATCTCATAACCCCCATGCCCAACTTGTCGTTTTGATCATTTTCCTTCCTCCTCCCGTGCCGTACCTGCGGTGGTTATTCAATAACCACGACAGAAAATAGCATTTGTTTAAGCTTTCGCTTAGTGAGTAAACTAATCACATGTATGAATATAATGTCATATTCAATGCACAAATCAACAATTAACATATCATTTAGTCTCCAAAGACCAAATATCAATTCACCGTGTCGTCGCTCTTGCCTTTTGCCCTTATGTGCATATAGCACCTCTAATTCACACAATCTCACACACCCTTCCACAGCTGGGTCGCAACTCACACACCTTTACACAGTTAGTGTGGTGAGTACCCTTACACCGTTGGGTTTTTTCCACTTCTCCTTATTATGGAGTAAATCCACGGTGAATTAACATGAGGCTTTCTTCAACCCACATAAGCACATAATCACATCATCATCTCAGCATGGTAATTCACACACCATTTAACACATATTAACTTCCAATTTTAAGTAAACTAGCCAAACCCACATAAATCAACATGTTCATATATACCCAATTCTCATGTCCATGCTCTAATTTACAAGAATTCAACAAACTAACATGTAAATTAACACATTTAACATGATTTACATTCAGCCCATGGATTAGAGTCACTCACCTCACAAATTGCTCCAATTAAAAGCCTAGAACCCCAAATTCCTTGCAAATTTTAGCTCTAATTAACTCCAATGATATTCCTACATACAAATATCATGTATATATATCGTCACCTCAAAGAGGGTCGCGGAAAAACGTTAACGAAACTGAAAATGAAAGGTATAGAGACGATCCTCTCACCTCTACGAGTCCGAAAATGGCTTCGGATCGTAAATCCGATGAACGGCGGCGACGGAACGGCGAAATTACGGCGTCGGTGACGGTCCGTCTTCTCTCTCGGAGCTCACCTCTTCTCTTCTTCTTTTAATTCCAGCAAAAATGAGAGTCTAACTCTCATTAGATACCTACACTCATGCACAACATGAGGTGTCTTGATCTCAATTTTTCCCTTTTTCACTTACACCCCCGGAATTTCTTAAGTTCTTATTATGAAATCCCCCAAACATTCCATTAACTACCCAATTATCAAATGAGTGTTTGTCTAAGTTTCGTATGGGTCCCAACGTGGATCCCACATATCTTGTGAAGTTGCTATCATACCTACCAATTTAAATCTTTTTCAATTATACCCCTATTTGGGTGTCCAAACTAATAACAAATGCTAAACATATATCATCATATAATATGAAAGCATTTAAACAAATAATAATGTAATCATATAAATGCATTTAATCACATAACATGCGCATATTTTTATTCGGGCCCTTCATTGGGTCCCACTCCCAATACTCGTCCCACCTCACTGGGGACTTTTCCAATTAGTGTCCCTCTTCTGAACACTTTTTCTGGGCGAGTCCAAAACCTCCCCTTAATCCATTTTACACACTAATTATATCAATTAATGCATGTTAAGTTAATAATTAACCCTTTCTCCGGGTACGGGTGTTACACACCATCTACATCTTATTTCTCTGCGAGAGCTAGCGGACCGAGACCGAGAGGAAGCTTACGAGTTTCGTCGCCGTTTTGACGTCAATCGTCGCGCTGTTTGACGTTCAATTTCAATTCTGAGTATATATTCGGACTCCTAGAGGTGAGAGTAGCGTTTTGGTACCAATTTGGTTAAGTTCTGTGATAGTTTTTCCGCGACCCTTTTTGGGGTTTAAGCTCATAACTTGTAATTCATGTATAGAATTTGTACCTGGCCCATAGTAGGGCTTTAATTTCACAATTATGAGCGAAACCCAAGAAGTGAGTGACATTAATTATGATATACGGATGGTTTCATGTTTAAGTTCATTTGTGATGTAAAAGCATGTTAAATAAGTTTAATAAAGCTTATTAGTTTATTAATGGGCAAAATTCATGTGGTTAAATTAGGCCCAATTTGATTGTGAAAGCACGGTGTAATGAATTATGTGAGCATGTTAAGTTGTTTATTTGGGTCAATGGGATTGCTAGTTCTATACCACCATGAGGTAATCGATGTGGTGACGACCACGGCCGCCAGAGGCCTATGGGACTGCACGTGAGGCGTGGGTCATAACTAGGTCACGTGAGCTTAGGGAGTGGAGCCGCGGACTAGTTGGTAGTGGTGGAAGTGAACTAGTAATTTTCGGAGACTATAGTTGGTTGTAGTGAAATGAAATTGAGCATGTTTATTATCTATATGCATAATTAGTGTTATTCACAAGCATATAGCTTATATATTGTAGTGGTTATTGAATAACCATCGTAGGTGATCAGTGTTGGAGCTCAAAAAGAAAAGAAATGGAATTGGTGAGTGTTCGTGGGCGTGAGATTATAATTGAATTCCTATTTATTAAATTTATGTTCAATAAATAAAATTAGTGAAATATTGTAATCAATTATTTATTTAGATTTGTGTAGAAATGATTACGGCTTAAATTCTTGTAATATAGGGGTCGTGTTATGTTGATTGGTTATGGGATGAGGTTGTATTTTTGTAACTTCTAATTAGGCAAGGGGTAATCTTTGGAGACCCTTTGACCTACAAAAATGATACTTTTAAAAACAGATTTTGGTAAGATGCATTTGGGTGTATGTTCAAACCTTTGAAAAATAAAATAGTGTTGAGTTCTTTGATCAAAATTTTTATTAATTTGATTTCTGTAACTATACTGGCTTGGGATGAGCCTTGGTGGCGTGCCATGTATCCTAGATTTACATGTGTGGATCCGGGGCGTGACACTTTATCCCCCAGTAGTCAAAATAAATTGCGTAAATGACCAAAATGACATTTTCTTCTTCATCACTCTAATATACATGTTACACACACAGATGATAGAAAAATATAGCGTAGTGAGGTCAATTGAAAAAATCAGAACAGTGATTGTACTAAAAATTTTAAACTACTGAATTTGCAGTTATGAAAACAATAAAGAATATAATTATTTTGAATTTTGAATAGATTTTTCACTACTTTTCCAATTAAGTAGTACATTATACATGGGTGAGACTTTTATTTTCTCTCTCTAGAACTGTTTGAGTTTTTCATTGACCTCACTACTCTACTTTTTTAATCATTTGTGTGTATAACATGTATATTAGAGTGATGAAGAAGAAGATGTTATTTTGGTCATTTAAGTAAATTTTTTTTTTGGCTACAGTAGAGTAAAGTGTCATAGAGGCAAATCACAAGGAGGTTATGTGTTATATTCCAAACAACATATGGATAAATTACCACAGAGACAAACCACATAAGAGTTACTCGTATGTGTTATGGGACAAAATGCCACAAAGACAAACCACATGGGGTAAAAGGTAATTTACCCAATCATTTGCTAAGGCGGAGGCCGCTTCTCCAACCTTCATATCACCCATAATTAAAACGGGTCACCCGTTAGTCTCTGAGCTCTATCCCTCTCCCGCTCTCTCTCTCTCTCTCTCTCTCTCTCTGGAGCTGCAAAATGATAGCATCGGCTATATCCGCGCCTTTAAATCTCTCCATCAGCAATCGAAGAAATTCCTCTTCCTTTTCATTAGCGTTTAATAGGTAGTCAGAAACTTCCCCCATTAACACGTACCTAAATGTATACATACACACATACATATACACACACATATGCTTTAATTGCATTTATTTGTTTGTTAATCTGAATGTTATCGTCTTGAATTGTTGTTCTTTTTGTGTTGACAGAAGCTCGGGGAGATCAATAGTCTCTGCCTTGTCAAGTCCTTACAGTGATTCCTCAACATTTGGTACTTTTCTACTCCAATTTTTGTTAAAAATTAAAAAAATTCTTAATACTGAAACAAAAATCTGAAATACGATACAGAGCTTCCAACTGGGTTCGGACTAAAAAACCAGTTACTTGGAGCTCAATTGATTTGGGTGGTTCAATTGATTTCCATACCTAAAATTGATTCAATTATTGTTTCAGAATGACTAGTATTGCCCTCGTTCCTTAGTCTCGTTCATACTGTGAGCATTCCCCAATGGGGGGAGCCATTTTGAGTAGCCAAATATCAATTTGGGGCCCTTTAATAGTGTTTAGCTACTCAAATGGCTCCAATACACTCCAACCATAGTAAACCAAAAGGAGGAGCCATTTTAATATTTTGATGTATCAAAATGTTTTAATGTGTTTTGATACACTCCAACCATTGATGCACTTCAATCATTATTTCAATGGCAAATCAAGGGCTAGAATGTCCAAGTTTTTTTGGCTCCCCTCACTTTCTCTTTCCAAAGGTTACAAATTTGGGTCCGTAATCCATGAGGACCCAAAATGTCTCTCCTTTTGGCTCCTCCCATTGGAGTGCAATCTTTGGAATGGAAGGAGCCATTTCAGCATGTTTTGGTTTTGGCTCCCATAATGGGTCCTCGGTTGGAGTTGCTGTGATGACTTTTCTCCGTGTATTATACTCATATTGTCATACAAATGATGCGTCCATACACACACACACACACTCTCTCTCTCTCTCTCTCTCTCTCTCTTATCTATATATATATATATATATTGTGCTTGCAATTAACAAGTGCTTGTGTGAGGAAAGTAACGATTTGAGTTGAATGTTGTTTTGTTCTAGGATTATCGAGTAAAAGAAGTGGACTACCTTTAAAGCATGACGAGCAAGATCTTCGTTCTACTACTAATCCAAGGTTTACTTTCGCTTTCCTTAGACTTATTTCTGTATGAGTGTGCGCTTATGTGTCTGTTGTTACAATAAGTGTTTTTCTAGCTCCAATATCAGTGATTGGTGGTATCAATAGTCTTTAGAGTGAGGCTTGACTGGAAAGTTAGTAGTCTTCAGTTTCCGTTTTCTCTTGTCTATATTCTGTAATCTTCTGAGTTCTGATGGAATTACATACCTATTCGGGTTGAAATCTACTGCCAAGTTTTTTAATGCTCCGACCAGGTCTCTCAAAACTAAACTATTTTGCAAAGGTAAAACTAGTTATTGAACTCACTGTTCAACTTCCAACTTTGTGGCGTATAAATGGATATGGATAGAACCAGATTAAACGAATTTCACGACAAAATAGTAACTTCACATAAGGTTTTTTTTTTCACACAGTTATGGTAAGATTATACATGGAGTTTAAGGACGTTCGGGAAAATTATTTGCTAGATGTGTTGAGTCAGAAGATAATCAACTGATCCAGCTGTAAACCATGTTGCATATTTCTTGCCATACGTAAGGAGGGTGTACATGTTGGTTCTTCTTTATTAGTTTAAGTCTGTCGCTTACACGATAAGCACAAAAAGAAGGATTGCAACAACTGAAGGAGAAATGTAAGAAAATTTTCCAGGCTGTTACCGAGAACTAGAAAGCAATGGTCCTTATCACTGCATTATTGCTTATGGGTGTACCATATGTGGTTTTATATAGGTGGGCACTCTTAAGTCTTAACTGCTTAGGTTCTGTTACTTGGATACATTATTTACGGAATGTTTATTATATAGTTCAGCATATCATCACTAGATAAAATTTTAAGTCTTTAACATACATTTCATAAACAGTTATGGTGCAATAGAAGCCAGAAAGGGGAACCCGCCAATGATGCCTGCTGTGATGACTCCAGGAGGTCCTTTAGATCTTTCAACGGTGCTATTCAGGAATCGCATTATCTTCATTGGGCAGCCAATTAACGCACAGGTGGCTCAGAGAGTTATCTCACAGCTCGTGACTCTGACAACTATAGATGAGGATGCAGATATTCTGGTGTGGTATATTTTATGTTGTACGATTTTTCAACCTTGAAGTTTATATTTTGGCATTACAACCCTCTACTAAAACCATTCTTCCATATTATGAGTACGTTTTTTTTACTTTGTCAGGTTTATTTAAACTGCCCTGGTGGGAGCACCTACTCTGTCCTTGCAATTTATGATTGCATGTCTTGGGTGAGGATGCCAAAATTTTCTTTTGTTCTATTTGCATTTTATTCTTGAGCATGCATACACATTTCTTAAATGGACTTCATACCAATACTCTATGCCTATACAATCACGGATTGTCCCGTTTATCTTTGTTTATGCTGTAAATGTCAGAGATTAAAATATGTCTTTGCTGCTCATACTGAAATGCTTCTTGTCTTTGGAACATACTTTGTTAGTCTTATGCACATCGAACTTAGAATTCATCCTCCTTTTTAAGTTTTCAAGGTAACTTTAATTATTTATTTTATTTCCTGTCATCATTTACTGACTACTTCAGTGTTCAGATAAAGCCTAGGGTTGGCACAGTATGTTTTGGAGTTGCTGCGAGCCAAGGAGCACTTCTTCTTGCTGGTGGAGAAAAGGGAATGCGGTATTCAATGCCAAATGCGCGTATTATGATCCATCAACCGCAAAGTGGATGTGGGGTATGAGCCAACACTTTGGTGGTATTAAATGCAGGAATACGGTAATTAATGAGTAGGGAGATTCAAAGGAAAGATAAGCTATTCACAAGAGAATTTTCCAATGCCAGGTTTTTTTTTTGGGTGGGGGTGGAGCGGGTTGGGGAGGGACTATAGATTGATTTTCTAATTATTATAGTATATGGAATTGTATACATATCTTCAAACCGATTTAAAATTTACCATCTTTCTAAAAATAAAGCTAGCTTCCACTTTGATAATTTTGATTATTATCCGTTTAGTGGTGCATCCTTCAGCTTCTGGTGATAACGCATGATGGTGGATGCATATAAATCAGTTAATACCCTCTAGAGCTTGTTGGACATGATCTAATAGATTGAAATATAGTACCAGAGAATACAGGCGGCTTCAAATATTATCTGTGCGCATATGGAATAGTATACAATCTTCAAACCTCTTCAAACCGATTTAAAATTTACCATCTTTCTAAAAATAAAGCTAGCTTCCACTTTGATAATTTTGATTATTATCCGTTTAGTGGTGCATCCTTGAGCTTCTGGTGATAACGCATGATGGTGGATGCATATAAATCAGTTAATACCCTCTAGAGCTTGTTGGACATGATCTAATAGATTGAAATATAGTACCAGAGAATACAGGCGGCTTCAAACATTATCTGTGCGCAGTTGTGTTTATGACTGATTGTGCTTCTGCTGCTTGTAGGGTCATGTGGAAGATGTGAGGCGCCAAGTGAATGAAGCTGTTCAATCTCGCCATGTCAGTCTCTTTCTCACTCAGTTTGCATTCCCTGAATAGTCTCTCAATAATCACGTTGCACTTCTATTGAATTCTTTTTGTGCGTAATCACATTGCACTTTTATTGAATAATACTTTTTGTGCATGAACTCCGAGTTGGAATGGAACTTCTTAATGTGTTTAGGAAATTTCTTCACTTCCTCTTGAGATGAATATCATCGAGGAAAATAGGAAAGAAAAGATGATAAGTTGACAAATAACTTAAATATTTTGAATGTTTTGAGTCATTTCCCTTCCTTTATTCATATAATACAATTATATTTATTTTGATTTTCATTCTATTTAAGCATGAAAGAAAATGCAAAAGAAAATACGAGGGAGCTAGTTTTCCTTCTTGTTTTGATGTTTTCTTTTCCCTCACGAAATCCATGAACTAAACAGAGCCTTACAGAATTTTCGAGTTACTTGCAGCTTTTGCTTTATGCCTCCCATGATTGAAACGTTAGATTTGCATGCCCCACATGAAGTTCTCAAGCATCCATGTTCTGTTAGTTTCTTAGTTCTTGCGCTGTTGTTTGTGTAACAGAAAATTGACAAAATGTATGCTGCATTTACTGGTCAACCTATTGAGAAAGTGCAACAATACACAGAGAGGGACCGGTTCTTATCTGTTTCTGAGGTATTGTTGCTCAATGCTTTCTTGTTTCGTCCTTAACTCCCTTTCTGTCTCATCATTGCCTTTGGAGCTCCACTTTGTCTAGGCTAACTCACTCCCATCTTTGCCTTTTTGCAGGCTATGGAGTTTGGTCTCATTGATGGAGTCTTGGAAACTGAATACTAGCTCACACTCGACATAGGAGAATATTCTGTTTCGTAACATCATACTGCAGATCGTTGCTCGTGAAATTCCAGTGATGTTCTGCATTTGTAACATTGAAGTGTTGGTATACAAATATGGATAATTTTTGCTTATGCCTTTTAGGAATGCGGTTATTTTTGTTAATTCTCTTAAAGAACCCTACAATTTGAGAAAATATTCGTTAAAATGGTTATTTTGCTAACGTGGTATCACAAACCAATGAGATGTCACTATTCAAGCACTTGTCACTCCTAATTTTAAGGAAAAGAAAAGATGTGTCCACCCAGTCACTATACCCATGTGAATTAGGAAAACTTATTCTATGACAGTATGCCATGTGGTGGTCCCGACTAGTAGCGGATTGTCATGTGGCCAAGTGTAAACTTTCTCTCCCAAAAGTCGACTTTGCCACATGGCAGTCCCCCTACTGACCGGGATTACCATGTGGTGATAGTCCTGGAACATTGAATAACTTCTCTGTGTATTAGCTTGGTGATACTGATGAGATGGTATCACCATTGTATTGAATATTTTTTTCAACAATTGTTGATATTGAGTCTACTGTTTCAGTAGTCATTACACACGCTCCAGAAGCATAACCTCGGTGTGATTTAAAGTGCCTGTTGTACTGTGAGTTATTCTTGCAGGAGAACAAGTTGATGGTACACAAAATGAAGGATTAAGCATTTTCCAATTAGTAGATAAGAGAAGTAAATGTTGTGTATGTGTATCTATAACTGTACTTATTAAGCAGAAACAACAGTTTAGAAAAGGAAAACTTCAGCTAGCAGACTAGGAAATTAGCACTACCCCCTTTATACTCGGCTAGGAGGAAGTCTTCCAAATGTGAAAGCCATTGTTGATTAGACAAACAACAGAGAATCTAGAGATTCAATGATCATACAAAAAAAATTGAAAGCAAACACATTGCCACAGACACACACACACACACACACACACACACACACACAGAGAGAGAGAGAGAGAGAGAGAGAGAGATCCAACTTGGCTATTATAATCATAATCAAATATAGCGCATGAACACTACAACTGCTGATACATGTCAAGCTTCATCCCTTTACAATTATTGGAACTTCCAAATTTCCCTACAATTCAAACTCTTCTGCATGTCATGCAATAACCACCTCCACATATAATTGCTCATATACCTACAAGGCAAAGAATCAAAGGAAATTTTACTTTTGTCAAAATGAGAGCCATAGAACAATTCAAACAAGTCTTGTTGGAATTTGATTTATTTGGATAGGAAATTTATCATGTATAGTTTAGAGCTAAGTTCGAGTCATTGGTCTTCACCGACCAAGACTTACTAACCAGAAGCAACAATATTCTAACTTTAGTCCAATGTCAAATTGTTCGTCATCAACCAAAGAGAAGATAGGGTAGCACTATAGAGACAGAAATAAAATCTTAACATGATTTTCTTTTAATCCTTATATTGTCCGAAATTGGATGACGTAATTTGAATGGGCCATGTAAATAGCTCCTAAGTTAAAAAAATATATAAATGCTGGCACCTAACCAGCAGTAGATCATTCTTGTGGGGATTAAAGATATAACGATTGCTGATCAAATAAACAGTTCTAAAGATCATGATCACTTAAACATAGATCTAAAATACCATTGAGAACTAATGAAGGGACTTCAAGAAATTGGCAATTATGAATACTAGGGGCATACTTACTAACTTACCAAAGTTTTGGCTCACCATTGTGAACTTGTGGATTGCTTTTAGTAGAGAACCATATTTCATGGACTTCAATGGTCCCATATGCCTGAAACACGCAAGTGGAAATTCAGTTATCCCAAATGTATCATAGAGAAGTAAAATTATAACGAGCATGGGCGGAGGCAAAGAAGGATTGGGGTGGGATATAGCCCCCCCATCCCCAAATTTGAGGAAAAAAAAAAACAGTACATGTGATATTTTAGCCCAAATGTAATCTAGTCCACCCCTAATTTGTGATTTTTTTTCTTCTTCTTCGTACATGTGATATTTTAGCTCAAATGTAGTCTACTAGCCCACCGCAATTAAGTGTTCCAAACCCAATTCAACACCATACCTTGTTGATAAATTGTCCCCTGAAATGTATAAATACAAACCAAAAGATAATATTGTTTTTTAAATAGACCCAATTCGACACCATATCTCATTATCAAATATGTATCAATAGACCCCAATTTTATTTTATTTATTACCCCCCTCCCAAAAAATAAAAATAAAAAATAAAAATCCGCGCCCTTGATAATGAGGCACAAAGAAAATTGAGGAAACATATCGATCGTAAGGAAACTGATGGGCTAGGCTGTCAGAGAGAGAGAGAGAGAGAGAGAGATTTTCAAGCTCATTTTTTTTTCCTGAATAAATCATTATAACTCCTGAATAATCCCGCAAGTGTGAATTATTTTATCACAGAGTATTCCCAAATTTGCCACTACAGGAACAAGTCGTCTCTATACGCATTCCAACTGATCCCAATACTCGTGAAGAGAATTTATTCTTGAGTAGTTTCTCTTAACGGCACCCATAAGTCTATACTAAAATGATCCATACAACCAATTTAAGCATTCTAATGAAGGGAAACAACTCACACAATCTCGGTGTAGCGGATTCTCCATGCAGGGAACCCCAGGTGGCATCTTGCAGGCCCATATACTAATAAGAGGTCTGGTTCCGGCCATCCAGAACCTAAACACGCATGAACACAATTACACAAACACTCAAAAATTTCATATATAAGAACAACGCAATAGCGTAACGGATGCTTAAGTTAGTGAGTGAAAAATGTGAAGGAAAGAACAACCAACCTACGTCTGTTAGAGCTTCAGCTACATCAGATTCTGTAAAGACCGGGCGGTCCTGATCTCCACCGAAATAATTCTTCACAAAAAGCAAGTTAGTAGCTTTAGCAATTGCTTCCTTCCCGTCACAGTTTGAAACGAATTCCATAGTCACAAGTGTCTTATCGAGAAGTAGATTGTTTTGGGTAGATGCCTACGTGAAATGGGTGTTAGATTGGCCGAGTCGTCAGAGCAATGGCATCAATTATGACCATTTGACTACATCATTAACATGTCGTAAACAAGACGGACAAATCGCAATATAAAGCTTCCTAACATATATGTATTTAGCAAGAAAATGCAAATAGGAAAAAAGAAGAATGATATGCAAGCGTACCTGATAAGGTCCAATCTTGGACAGAGATAAAATAGAGGAGAAAGTGAGATAACATAGGGAGGGAGACAAATTAGAGAGAGAAAAAGCACACTGTGTGGAGTTTAATTCATGCCTTCGGTAATCACTTGGCCATTGTATATATAGCCATGCTTACAAGGAAAGGGAATGCAATTACAACTAGGGAAACATGCCTAATAATTAGCTAATTAACTACTCCACTAACTACTCCACTACATGTATGCACTAAGCTAGAAATAAGTTTCCAGATACATAGGTCTAAGTTGGTACGAGAAATGGGGTAAGTGGGTTGGGACGTGGAAATGGTTGCATGGGAATGGGTCAATAGTTGGCTTGGGTAGTTGTTTGGGTGCTAGGAAATAGTGCTGATAGGTTGAGTGGGTGCGGCACATGCATGGGGCATGTGTGGATACGTATCAGTACCCTAGTCATGATTAGACAAATAACAAGAAAAAAGAATGATGCCATAACCCTAATATACAACTCTGACTTAAAAGGAGGTTTAATATTCTGGGTAGACCATCTATAATCTAACACAGGAGGGCTCTTAGTTCCATTGACAGAGAAAAACCATGAGAACTCATGCCAATAACATATCCTGGAATTTGAGGGAATCATCGATTAATGAGAAAGGAACTTGAACTGCATAGCTGGAAGACTGTACCTTGGATACTTTTGAATTACTCAACCTCTCGAAGATTGATTCCCTGGATTTCTTCAGCACCCCTATGATAAAAGGGAAAACGAAAAGAAAAAAAAAATGGAGTTCAAAAATCTTACTTGTTGCGCATTAAGAGTCCGTTAGTGTTGCTGTGAGAATAAGAGATTTTTTCTTATTTTCGGAAAAGGAGCAAATTGCTGCTCCTGATTTAATCTGTTTTTTCAGCTTTAGAGTGGACTCGGTTTTGTGAAAAAGTTGTTGCCAAACGGATTCAAATATCTCAATAAACCCAAACAAGTGATTGTTGATCCAAGCGGGATCTAGGTGTTGTAGACATATTCATGTGTTATTCCGTTGAAATACCACAACCCTACCTTCAGTGTCATAGAGGCATACATGCTTCACGCCGATAGTTTCCAGCCACCGCAAGAGTTGAATAACTTTTGAAGTCTGGCTAGCTTCTTCACTGTCTACAACAATTGCCATGTGCTGTACTTTGCTTATATTGAGGGATTCATAGCTCTTTATCAAACCGCTAGAGATAATACAACTTTCAAGGGCGCAGGCTATGTCCAACGCAAAGTACCATATTCTGATGAAAAAATGTACCACAAGCCACAGAAGTCGTAGTCCAAGTTTGCCAATCTGCAGAGAAACACATGAAGATAAGATGAGCATCTAATGTACTATGTAACTATTGTTAAAACAAGTTTTGGATGTCAATAATCCTACATATATAGAACCATTTTGCCAAAGCTTGTTCTCCTAAGATGAATGAAATGATCCTAGAACAAACAATGCACTAAGAAATCCTTAGTAGGCACAGAAATATTGTGTTAAGAATGTGGTTTTGGACCACCCCTGGAGATGATAGCCTAGCCAACTCTAGACATGGCAGGATGGCAGTAATCACCTTTGAAAGGCCTCCTCTCTGAGTGTTCCCCTTCCTTTTCCAACCCAAGATTTGAAAGCAAAAGTATATGTCCAGTTGATGACAGTGATATAGAATTTCAGCCAGAAACAGAACTATCCAACAAGTCAGTTTTTTCCTTTAAAAAAACAAAAAAAAGATTTAAGGTACTTACTACTTACTTGGGTGCAGCAAAACAACTTCTGCGTTTCACCTCCTAAATCCATTAACTCTACTCAGAAAAAGGCCTGATCCAACAATCCGTGCAAAAATAAGCACTATTTGTAGTTAGTCAAGAACACAATATCTTCCCAGATTATACAAGTGAAGATAAATATAATGATGCATAAGAAAGATTTAAATGAAAAAAAAGGCGATAAAGTTGTGACCTTTAGGTTCTAATATTCATTCTAATGATTGGCCCCGTGGTTAAAAGTGAAGATTGCAGTTTTAGCTTCTTTGATCAGAAAAACAAGCTTAAGGAAACAGAATATGCTGATGGAATTAATCATATATTCAGGAAATTAGCACAAGGAGACAACAAGAAATATATAAAATATAACACCCCGAGGAGAAAATAAAGTGAGTGTAAATTACAATTTATATCTCTTTACTCACGCTTTCTTTGGTTCATGGATTTAGTGACCATAAGGAAAGAAAAATACTGAGAAAAACATTTTCCTTTGTTTGGTAAACTAGGAAAACAGTGAGAAACTAGGAAGGAAAATAAAATATGGTGAGAAGAAGTAAATTAAAAATATTGAAGTTATAGCTCCATTTTAGAAATTTTAAACTTTTAATATTTTTGAAATATGGAGGAAAACACAAGGGAACTGGTTTTCCTTCTTGATTACCTTTCATTTCCTTTTTGTTTTTTTTTCTTCAACAAACCCGCAAACCAGACAGAGCCTGGGGTCGGACATGAAACTTCATGAACACTTTTCCTAGAGTATCGACGTACTATTGTTTAGGATTTTGTCCTATCAATATTTCCGTGGTTCGTAGCACCATGTAGTCCCAAATAATGTTTCAATGTGCTCGGTTCAGTTTCATGGAGTGAAAGACAGAAAAGGGAAGGAAAAGGCTATGGACCCATATCAATTCAATAATGTCCACCCGAAACTAACCAATAGAATCAAAACCATTCAACCAAAAAAAGCTATAGCAACAGAGATCAACATTCAAATCTGCTCAAACATAGCCTAAATTATCTCAAAGACCAAACCCACCAGAGAACCCAAATTGATGAATATTGTTTTAGATTGCGCTTCGGAGTTCGGACATCCAGTGCATATGTATTCATATAATAAGCATTTATATAGTAGACTATAAATTGATGAATATTGTTTTAGCTCGTTTACCTGTGCTTTTGGTCTCTATCGACGTACACACACAGACTACACACTAGACGCAAATAGGGTACGACACAGAGCACTCAGAGAGAGCCCGTTTGTTGAAGCATAGATTATAACTTTTAACTTTTCAGATTATAGTTTGTAGAATTCAAAATAAGCGTAAACCTGTTTGTTTACAAAAGCAATAATTAAGTTATAGTGGTATTTGACAACATAAGCTGTCAAATAGCTTATTTGTAGTGCAATTGTCCAAAATATCCTTAAAAATTGTTTATGTAGAATTAAAAAAAAAACTATTTATTGAAAATGTGCGAATTTTAAGTTCACATCTCACTAAATTAATTTATAATATATTTTCTAATACTGTAGGTTAAAAAAAAAAAAAAAAGCATAAATGCCCTTAAAAACTGTCTGTGTAGAATTTAAGGAAATAAAAAAGCTATTTATTAAAAATGTACGAATTTTAAGTTCAAATATCAGTAAATTAATTTATTTTAAATTTTCTAATACTATAGTTAAAACAAAATATAAGCATAAATGCCCTTAAAAACTGTCTATGTAGAATTTAAAAAAAATATTTATTGAAAATGTAAAAATTTTAAGTTCATATCTCAGTAAATTAATTTATAATATATTTTCTAATAGTGTAGTTAAAAAAAATATAAGCATAGAGCAATCACTGCGTATGCCCCTAAGAAAAGAAGATGAATAATAATATGATAGGGTTTTTGTACAACTGATGAATTTAATTTAGTTAGGGGTAATTGATGTCAATAGCAAAAAAAAATAAGGGACAAAGTTGTACAATAAAAATTTAACTAAAGCCAAATAAGCTATAAGCTGGAGAAGCACATCTAACCCAGCTTCAAATAAGTTGACTTTTTGGACTTAAATAAGCTAAAAAAAGTTATAAGTTCTAAAGCTATAAACCACAACAAACACTTTGTTCAAGCTTTTTTTAAGCTGTAAGCCAAATTTGCAGCTTATAAGCTGAAACAAACGGGCCAGTATGGGGGTGTGTCTTTTCTTTCTTTCTTTTTTACACAATAGCGTGTACCATTCTCTATTTTGATATGGGTTTCGTCTTAAATTTTGTCAATTATCTCTCTATCTATGTTTCTATCGTTTATGTTCTCCTCGGTTTGGGGTGTATATAATTACAATTATCTCTATCTCTTTTCTAAATGCTATTGGGGCATATTAAAATTTAACCGAACTCAACAGTGCCACTTAGAAGAGAGATAAATGGGCCCAATGAAATTTAACTAGATCTCACAGTGCCACTTAGGAGAGATAGAGATGTTATAAATGAGTTGTACACCTATCATTGTTGTAAATGAATTTAGAATTCATGCTCGGGTTTGGCTTACTTATTAAATGAATTGAGCCTGGGGCTGAGCTCATGTATGTATTTGAGCTTCGCTTGTTTATTAAACACACTCTGGAATTCAAGTTTGATCTTGACTCGTATAACCTACAGTTGATTCAACAGCTTTTTATCCAGGCTTGATTTTCAACCGTACTAATGAGTCAACCTCATATATCCACCAAAAACTACATAGTTTTAGATGTATTAATAAACGAGTCAATATACAAGTCAATTATCAAAGCTATTCACGAGCCTTATTCAAATATGTAAGCGAGTTTTACGAGCATAGCTCATGTGTATTTGAACTTGGCCCGTTTATCAAACCAACCAATCCGAGCCTTTAGCAAACATATGCGTAAGGACTTGTTGAGCGACTTGGCTCATATACAGTCCTACCTCTCATTCACACTCTGCATCTCATTATCTCTTTCTTCTCTGTTTCCTCTAGGATTTTTTAAGTTTCTCCCTCTGAAGAAAATGGGGTTTCCCCTCGCTTCTAAAGTTCTAATAACGATAGTCTCACGACACATCAATTGCATGACATCCTATGAGCATTATTTCCCAAGCTGGTCTTATTGCACATCCCACATTTTCAGAAAACAAAAATTCATTTTACCTTTATTCAAAAAAATATGCATTTCATGGGTAAAGATAGTGTTGAGTGCCAACCCAAGACAATGTGTCAATAAAAACCATTAATTTGATTGATTATAAGAGCATCTCCAACGATGTAAGAGGGTATAGGGTCAATGTAAATTAAGTTGCTATACAGATAAGAGAATTCCTGCAGTGGTGTAAAAGCAAAACGGCAAAGAGAGTGCCGACTAGGGGTAGCCGGCATTGTCAATGCCGTTTGGTCACTTTTTAATATTATTTTAAGGAAATCTTAACTTTAAAAAAAAAAAAAATGGAATAAACCTAGCCCGTCGGCCGATGATCACCGGCATTGCCAACGCCGATTGGGCTCTTTTATTATATATATATATATAAAGAATAACTCAACGGCAAAGGCTTTGCCGGTCACTGCGGAACGGCATTGCCTTTGCCGTTTGGGGTGTATAGTAAGTGAATTTAGCAAAATGCTAAACTTAAATTTCACTACCATACAACTACGTAAATTCCACTATCACCCCCACCACTGCATGAGTGTGTAGAGTAAAAAACTTAAGTTGCCGCATGAATTCCACAATGTTGCGGATACTCTCAACATATATGTAGAAGTCAGAGTCAGAATCTTGGTACAAAATGGTCAACCGAAAAGAATATAACATTCTCTACCACCCCACAATTGCCCTTTATGGAATATGAGATCATTTACACAAAGTAGAAAAGATCTAACAAATTATTATTATTATTATTAGTATTATTATTATTATTATTATTTTTACAGGCAAGGATATAACAAATATTTCGAACCCTTAAATGAGTGCAAAATCAGACAGATCAATTCCACACCCATAAATGTTAAAGGTGATTCCATATGCTCGTCTTTGATACATTTGCAAACAACCCCATAAAGGGGAAAAAAAAAAAGGCTTCCGAAGATATGAACCATGCTTCCTTGTTTGGTTAAACTCCTCTCCTCTCAATGTGATGACATTGACTGCTTGTTAAGATGCTAATGAGATTGGCAACCTTGCGTAAATATTCATTCTTTTGCAAGCTCGTTCACCTACAAAAATAGGAACACATAAAATTAGTACAACCACCAAAACCTTCATGCTTTCCTCTGCTGGCATTTGAAACTCATTTCAATGGCAACCACAAAGCAATAAATAGAAAACTAAAGGGCAATGCAAACCTTCATTTGATCTTATTTTGGCTCCCACGCTTAAAATAGATGCATAGTCTATTGTGAAATATCCAAACAATGACAACATATAACAATGAAGCCCCCAGTAGGGATGAAAGGATTAAAAATAAAAGGCATTGACAAATAAGAAATCAAAACAGCTTTAAGTTTATAAATTCCAAATTCTAACGTGTATTAGTTTGAAGAGAGTAATAGAAATATTTAGCAAGTTAGACCTGATATATAAATATCTCAAACACCCACATAAGCAATATAATTTTTTTTTTTTAAACTCTTATCTCTGGCAATGGCTGGAACAGGCTTTTTCTGTAGGAACAGATCCTGAAACTGAAAGCAGGAAAAAATTGCCTTTACAGCCTTGACGTAGTAGGCTGCGGAGTCTAGCCCATTGGGCAGATTTGCCGATTGGTGTGTATATCTGCTGTCAGAATGCAACTCAAATCCTAACTTATGGGCAGTCAAAAAAGAAACAAAATGAAAGTAACCAAAAAAAAAAAGGGCAGCCCGCACGAAGCTCCTGCAGTGCGGGGTCCGGGGAAAGGTCGTACCACATTGGGTCAAAACAAAAAAGAACAAAAAATATATATAAAAAGACTCGGTATAAATATATCCCAACAAAGCAGTGGCAATCATCTATCTAACTGATTCCAAATTTCCAATGAAGCATTAGGGAATATATCCAACTCCAATAAGTGCTTAGAAGAAGAAAAGCACGCCTAAAGTCATACGAATCATACCTACTGAGCTGAATCTTCAGAGAATCTAGGATCAAATGGAGTAGTAGTATGGGAATTCGATGAACCGGCACCGGTCCCAGAACCATGCTGCAGTTCAATCACTAGCCATCGGACAGCTTTACTCATCTGTTCCAACCGCACAGCACTGATCGGTGGAAGACCGGTTGTTGAGACAGCCTGCCCTGGCTTACCAGCCACCAAGCCAGTCGCCTCGTCCACCAAGCATTCCGATCCTATCCTCTGCTTCACGGACTCCACGAACTCCTCGGCTTGATCACAAGCGACGCGAAAGAGTTCCCAGCGCTGTTTGAAGCTTTCTAGAGCAGCATCTGTGGCAGCTGTTTTCTGGCCTCCCGAACTCTCCTTAGCTTCAAGCACAGTCGCCGCCGCTGCAACAAAGTCCTGGTATGCACTGTTCAAATTGTCCACATAGTTGTCCATCGCTTGGCCCCGACCTATCAATTGTCATGGTTGTTAGAATCCGTCGATTCACAGTTTGATTCATACGAGTTAAATTTGAGTTTCGTACAACCCGGTACGATTGACGATTCAAATACAATTCGAGCTTCACTTTTGATCTCTGAAGTTTTAAGTTTACATGAAAAACATGCAACATTTTGAGCCTTAATATTACATGAAACTTGTGTTAAATTATTATTTTGCTCATTTTAAGCATTGTACAAGACACGACACTTCACGCTTAAAATGGAGTGGGATTTGCAAAGAAAATGCAGAAACATTAAATTAGGAGTTTCATTGCTAAGATTTTTTAGGTCTCATAATATTAAATAGCAGTTCCAAAACTATTTAAGAACACAACTAATATCGCTTAACAAAAAAAAAAAAAAAAAAAAACCTAACTCACATTCCTCCATGACATCATATAAAAGAAAAAAAGAACAAATTTTGCCAGAAAATGAAAAACCTAGTAAGCATGAAAATGGCTTTAACTCGTGAAAGTGATACTATTTTAATTGCTAATAATTTCACAGTACCCAAGTTCCAGAACTAGGGTTTGGTTTTGATATTACGAGGGCATATCCAGGATCTATAATGAATGCAACTGTTGCATAATCCTACGTGCTATCACAAACCAATAAGGAGTATGCATTAAAACGAAATTAATAATATAGAGAGAACAAAACTCACATTATCAACAAACTAGATTTCTAATTCATAACATCAAACAGACCGAAACTTTTCGGCGGTATGTAGTTGACCGAAACAAAACCCCCCACCAGGAATCACGAAATTCCAGTGCTGCTTCGCAGGAAATGAAGTCTCGTTTCGGTGGGGTGTGTGTGTGTTTCGTCCCCAATGTTTCCAAGGAAACGAGAGTAATCATGTTCAGAGAGAGAGAGAGAGAGAGGCCCCATCCCATGTGAAAACAACTGAAAAGTAAGTGGGTGTTTCAAATTTCAATCAATTTTCGAATCAATAAAAAAAAATGCATAAATGAAAAATTGGGGAAAACCAGAGAGAGAGAGAGAGAGAGAGAGAGAGAGAGAGAGAGAGAGAGAGAGAGATTGATTCTCTGAAAAAAAAAATGATGAAATTGATTTTGAGGGTTTTTGGTTATAAATCACGTACCTGGTTGAGGAGTCTCTTCTCCAACACTCTTCGTCCGATCTGGACTAGGGTTTCCCCTTGCACTCAATCAGTCTTCTTCTTCTTCTTCTGCTTGTTGGCCTTCTCGCCTAGGGTTCCTGCCTTGCTAAGTTGCCGGTTGGTCTCTCCAGAGTAGTGGTGAAAAAATATACTACTGCACATAAGATGAAAACTTCAAAGTTTCAATCGTTTATTAATTTTTTTTCCCAACTATTTTGAACTCTTTTAACATAAGTAGCTGGTAAGAGCAACTCCTATGGCAAAATGAGTATCTAAATTTAAAAGATGTTAAAATAGATTTTTTTATTCCAAAAAATGCATTTTAATGGGGATCTAAAAGGGTATCTATTATGCAAACTCATGGTTTTGATCTCCAAACTTATATAGTCTTTAGAGAGAGAAAGTGAGGGGATGCATATTTGGTGGGATGATCTAGCCATTAGTTTATGAATAAAATAATATTTTTAGTGTATCTATGGTTGACATACATTAAAATATATTAAACAATAAATGGCTACTATTTTTGGTTACTATGGTTGTAGTGTATGAGACTTATTTGGTATGTAAAACACTATTCAAGTAACCAAATAGCATTTTAGATACCCAAATTTGATGACTATCCTTGGAGTTGCTCTAAGAGCACATTCAATTTTTAATTAGGGCACCTAATTTTAAGTTAAAAAATCAAAATTTTACTTTTTACTTTAATTAGTAAGGGCACCTCACTTATTGTACTACATATTATATTTTACAAATAAAGCTTAACTACATTTTACACCCTCCTAGTTTGCCCTTTGTATTAATTTGGTCCCTGTAGTTTAGAAATTTTCATTTAGTCCCTGTAGTTTCATACTTGTATCATTAGTCACTCAAAACACTTTTTTGTGACAATTTTTTTTTTACTTTCAGTGACAAAATTATTTGTCATTAAAGAACTTATTGGACTATTTGTCACACTTATGAAACTACATGGATTAAAGTAACACTTTCTAAATTACAAGGACCAAACTGACACAGGTAACAAACTACAAGGGTGTAAAATGTATTTAATCCTTACAAATAAACTTAAATCATCCCAATTGACAAAAATCAGTGCAAAATAAACTTGGACCACCCCAGTTGAAACTACTTCTATATGAAATTAATCGTTTCAACTTTGACTTCTTTAACATAAGCCCTGCATCATAGTTTGTAATTACGATAACCATATTTAATCTAATACCAACATCTTGAGCTCAATAGACAAGCTCTGATTACGAGTCAAATACCTACATATTTATTAAAAAAAGACAATGCAAGAATAATTTAAATTTAATTATTAATGTATTAAAAATGGCAAAATATCCACCTTATCAATGGAAAAATATAGTGTTACATCGATATCTACACGTTGGTTTTCCATTATATTTGGTAAAGGTACCAAATAATTTTCAACATCTTCTATTCTTACTTTTCAACAGAATCAAATATGAAATATTACATACCCAGAACCAAAACGAGAAGAGACAAACTCTGATTCTAACACAAACAAAAGGAGATCAGATGCTAGCAGACTTCTATTCATGAATTCATTGAAATTATGACACTAAAAAAACTATGAAACAATAAAAACAAGACGTGACTGCAATGGTTCTTTGACAGTTTCACGTAAACACATATTCGAGCAGTTGAGTTAGTCTTTTTCTCGTGTAGTCTATTTTGTTCTCAGTTATATGTATAAACTAAATTAATCACAAATCAAAATTTCAGAGAGTCGAATTTACAGATTAACGAGGGTTTCTAGACATATGTTTTCTCTTGTTTATAATAAGCTAAAATAGTGCATAGTTATAAATTCACATAGAATAAAAAATTAAGAAGAAGAAGATCAAAAGTTATGGAGGAATAAGAAAGAAAGAACCCTTGCTTAGAAAGCAAAAATAAATAAAACATAACCTTCTTAAATATATAATTTGTGGGAGGTGCCCTTAAAAGAAGCGGTAAATTTTTTTTTTACTTAAAAAAGGTGCCCAAATTAAAAACTGAACTTGCCCTTACCAGCACCCTTTAACATATGTCCTAGAAAATTAGAACCCTTTAATTAATTATGTATCTCATATGTAAAGTTTTATTAATGGCATTTGCTAACTTACAGAGACTTTTAGCGACGAAAAACAAGATTTTAGTGACGAAATTTTTCGTCGCTAAAAGTTGGAAACTCTAGCGACAAAAAATTCATCGCTTAAAACCGTTTTTCGTCGCTAAAATGGCTGTTGTATGCTGCTAACTTACAACCATCATATTGTAAGTTAGCAGCCCTCTTTATTAATTAGTTATTTATTTATATTAAAATATTTTAACTTATGAGAATAGAATGCATGGTGCTGTTGCAGCAAGAGAGGAATTCTGCCCACATATTATTCGACCAGTCGAAGGTACCCTATCACTATAGATATAATTCCATGTGCTAGGGTATACACGTCCAGTTGATAACATTCTGTTATTTTCTTTTTCCCCATAAAATCCAAGAACCAAACAGAGACTAAATTGAATATTTTCTCATTCCATTTCAGAGAAAGACTTGATTTTAGGTAGTAGCACTAAATCAAGTATTGCCTTACTAGCAATGTTTTGAATACCAGGCCGTTCGTTGAACCAGAAAATTGACCGGGTCACGGGTTAGAGGTTCAACTGTCGGGTGAACCGTAATCAACCCATAATGTATGTAATATTTAATTTATTTATATTTATACATAAATTTTAATAAGTAAATATGAACAAAAAAAATACAAAAATACACAAAAAGTCAATTTATATTTTCACACTTTCCTATCATAAGTACAAATTATTAAGAGATTCATAGTATCAAAAAAATGTAGGGAAAAAAAATCGATCTTTTGGAGGCATAAAAACAGTTTTGAGCGGTTTTGGTCAAAAAAACGATTTTGGACGGTTTCCACCAGTTCTGGGCGGTTTTTGTGCCACTAACGGTTACCGAGTCAAACCGAAACGGAAAACAGGCCGATCCAGTCCCGTTTTCAAAACCATGCATACTAGTTCATTTTTGTTTGAGCAATGTTATGGACACACCCAAGTACATACCCTACTCACATCACTTTGGTGAACCTCACACTGACAGTGGATCCCGCAGTCTCTTTTCTCTCTTCCCATTGGTCTAAGGTTAGGGTGTGGACTTGGGTGTGTGTGTTTTGGGTGTGTCCCAAACTTTACCCTTTCAATTTAATTTTATTTTTCTCATTCCAAAAAGGGATAATTAGCGTAAATTTCCTAGATCTGAACTTAAGAGTCTAAACAACCTTAAAAATTTACAGTTTTGTGAAAAGTCCATGCTTAAATACACTTTTGTGAATTTGTGAATTTCACAAAACTGCTTTTGTTAAATTCGCAGTTTTGTGAAATTTTAAAATATAAGTGCAATATACATATATAAGTGCAGAGCTTTTCACTGAAGTGTTTTTTTTGTTGGACCTATGCCTGTACAAAAATCATAAACTGTTCTTATCACTAACTAGCCCTTATAAAATTACTTATTCATTCTTAAATTTATAATGATCGATCATTGATAAATTCAACAAATTTAATATCTTACTAAATTTAATGTCTTAAAAAAAAATTAATATTATTTAATTCTGGTTGTAGGAATGTCTTCAAAAAAATAAAGATGCCACTTTATAACCAATTGAAAAAGAGAGAGAGAGAGAGAGAATCGAAAATAGGATATTGGTTGGAAGCACGGGGAACAAGTTGGAGATAATCGAAACCATGCTCAATGTAATTAGTGTCACAAAATAATGAAGGATATCAGTGTGTCATGTTTAAAGCAACACTTTGATAGCTTCATTTGCTGCTCAACAATTTAAGTGTAGTCGATGAGATTATGAGAGGTTTAGGACTGATTATGAGGCATGACTTCGTGCTTACATGAGTTGGACTGAATATTGCCACCATATCTATAAGACATATAATGTTCATCTTTGTGAATACCCGAAGCATGGACCAGTTTGTGCACCCGCTCGACACTCTATAGCCGATTGGATGTAAATTTATTAAATGAACAACCATATGTATTTTAGAGATGTCTTATTAGCTCTATATGTACTTATATGTAACTTTTCTTTTCTATGAAATGCTTTTTGTATTCTATGAACTATTTGATTGTAGATTGATGACTAAATCATCATGTATTTCTAATTTATTCTATATATTAGTGATAAAATTACATATATTTACCTCTCAAATGATCAATTAATCAATTATTAGCTTTATATGTGCATACAATTACGATTAAAAGTCTTGTTTCCATAAGTTTCTTAGTGTTTTCAAAACTTTCTTGTGTTTTCACATGTTTCGGAAACAGAAACAATGAAACCAAAATGTTTCAGTTTCCTGGCTCACACCGAATAGAAATTTAATCATTGCCTCTCTCTCTCTCTCTCTCTCTCTCTCTCTCTCTATAGGATTTAAACTCATACTCCTTATCAAAGTTAACTCCTAATAAAACTTAACCGATCAAAGTTTTTATCTTTTTAAAAAATACCATTAATTTAATTTAATCTCATTTTACTAAAATAACAATCTCACTCTACATTTTAAAAAATATTTTAGAAAAGACCTGCCTAGTATCACGCATTTTCTCAAACATTTGGTGGCCAGTCTATGGAAGAATATTCTAGTGCATTGCATAACTTATACATTTGAGAAAAATCTAAGGTTTCCTATGCGCTTTTATATCTTGTACATTGTAAACTTCAATAGAGAATTTCTAGAAGGTGGTAGAGCTTGTAAATATCTAGATATTTCCTCGGAGTATTAAAGATAATTGATGATAACCGTTAGATCGAAATGATCTAGACCGTCCATTGTATTCTTAGTTCCCTATAAAAACTGAGAGGCTCTCATTTGGTCGAACCATCCAATAGTTGAAAGCATTTGAGAGCAATACAATACTCTTTCTCCCAACTCTCCATCTATTTTCTACTTGAGTAATACTAGGCACACTTTGAAATCCACATTGAATTTGACATCTTATGCTTTAAATACATGTACCTTGTGCTATGTGAATTTTTCACATGCACTTTTCTGTGCACCACTTATACAATACAGGGTACATGCATTTAAAGTTGCGTGTCAAATTCAGTGTGGATTTCAAAGTGAGAGTAGCAAGGCTTACTTGTCTTACAATAGTGGGGGTGAGTCTAAGTGCCGCACAAAAAGGTATTAAAAAATTCAAAGCCCGTGACACTAGGGCCCGCCTAATCTCCTGGGCGATTTTTACTAATGCCTAGGGAAAATCGCGACATCCAGGCTTCGCCTAGGCCGATTTTTAAAACACTGCCCAATATTTACTGCTAAGAGGGGTGGGCTAGAGAGGGAGTGAAGCCATGCGGGGATTCGACATTTTTTTGGGGCCAATTTAGGCACATTAATGGGTAGAATCAGTTTTATATCTCCTTAACATCAATTAGTCTTTAAAAAAAAAACTAGTCTTCAAAATTGGGGAAACCTAATGAAGTTCTTTGATACTAAAAAGCAATACTTATACACCCAATCCTCACATATCATAACAATACAAGATGATCTATTGGGAGCTACGATTACCTTCAAGTTTATTCTGCTCCTCACTTCAATTAGCCTTCTCAGACAAAAACAACTAAACAAACAAACAAACGAAAATGTCAATTCAACAAAAAAAGATTGAAAGAAAAAAGGGGAGAAAGCTGTCACGCCCCGGAACCGCACGTACGATTCTAGGACACGTGGCACGCCACCAAGGCACGTCCCCATGTCATTAGAGTTCCACAACACACATTAGTAAAAGTTTGACTCATGAACTCATTCATTTCTAACATTTTCAAAGAGATTTTATTAAATACATTTCCAAACACACCCTAACGAAGTTCTTTTTCAAAAGTAACACTTTTATAGTTCAAATGGGTCCCAAATGTTTAAATAGAAGTAAAACAAAACACCCGAAGTGGTCAAACCAAAAGTCATGTAAGGGGTATTTCGACCGGTCGAACTGCCCCATTTGACCGGTCGAATGTCCCCTGGGCAGAATCCTTCCCAGCTGCAGAATTTTACCTAGAGATCAAACAACTACCTCGGATTTTCCGCACTTATAGACATTTTAAAATATCAAGTTAACTTTCAAAAAACATGGGAAAAATCTCTAATGAATCAATCTCTTGAGCTCCAAGAGTTCATGCCAACCATTAAAACAAATCTATGGAAGATGAAACAAACATCCATTCATTTTAAACTCACGGAGTATGACTCCCAAGTTCGTCGTACAAAATCAACCCAAGTATGATAAGAAAAGTTCCACATACCCAAATTTAACCAAACTAAACATAAGCTATACATTACATGATCCACGAAAAACAAGTTAGTACACTCACTCCACAACTAGTACCACCAAAGCTTGAAGCTAAGCTACTAATTTACAAGGTATGAACCAAGGATTGAGCTAGTAACATAAACCCAAGTTTAGTACCATAAGAACCATATTACAAGTTTCTAAGTCAAAACATAAAACTACCAACAAAACTCCCAACCGAACCCAAAACCCCACATTGACTCTCCATTGCCATTTCTTTATTCTTTCGATGCCTTACCTTTAACACCTACAATGGTTATACAATAACCACTACACTACATTAGCTATATGCTGGTGAATGCTAATAATTATAAACTTGAATAATAAACATGCTCAATCTCATCTTTCTACACATAACTACGGTCTCCGGGAACACAAGTACCGGTCACCCTTTTCCGTTAGACTGCGACTACTCCATTAGTCCACGCGACTAACCGAGACGCACGCCTCTTCAGAGGTGCGACCTCATGGCCATTAAGGCACCTAGTTGCATTTCCGTGGCAAGTACAAGTTCCCCTTTGACCCACATTGACAACTCAACATGCTCACATAGTTACTACACCGTGCAATTCACAAGTTATATGGGTCTTATTAACTACATGGGTTTGCCCACTCATAACTATACATGCTAATTTATACAAGTAGACATGCTATTTATTACAAAGATCATCTCAAACAAGGAATTATCCAGATTCTATAATTACTGTCACTCACCTCAAGGATTTCACTCCTAAATATAGAATTATAAGCTTAGAAATCCCCAGGTGCACTTCCTATATGTAAATTACAAGTTATGAGCTAAGCTCCCAAATTAGGGCACAGAAAAACTGTCTCAAAACGCAATAATATTTGTACCACTGCGTTGGACTCACCTACAGGAGTCCGAATATGTAATCGGTTTTGAAATTGATCGTCTAACCGTGTGCCGTTCAGCGTTGAAAGCGTCGTCGTCAACGTCGTTGAATTTCCGTACGAATTTCTCTGTAACTAACTCATTCTTGTCTATTGTGTTAGAGAAGATGACTTATGAGTTATAGGACACTTGTCCTTTAACATGTAAGTCTGATCTTTGCATAACTAAAGTTGACTTTACCAAGTTTCTCTAGTTTTGCGTTTATACCTCTACTAATTAATCAAATTTATTAAAATTATCCCAAACTTAAATGGGTGTTTGTCTACGTCACATATGGGTCCCATAAGTCGTCCCACATAATTTTGTGAAGTTGGTAATTAACCTACTAATTATGCAACGTGTCCAGTTCGTCCTCACAAGGGTATCCCTAACGGACCATAAAAATGGTCTCTAACAATTAACATGCTATAAAATCAACATATTAAAATACCCACATATGCCTTAATAGACAGTTAAACACATAAAGAATATTTTCCATATATGTCCCATCATACGGGGACCTATCATCACTGTCCCAAACTGGGACTGCCACATTGGCCTATCACTGGGTTCCAATCTGGACACCCCTACACATCTTAGTGAGTTAAAACTCACTTGGCACAAACAATCACATCATTAATTAATGCTAATGATGCATGCTAAATGCAATTAAATTTTGTCCGCGGGAGTGAGTGTTACAAAAGCAAGAGTCTTCAAGTCTACAAAGTCAGACTATGACCGTTACTCACATGGAAACGAAGACGGAAGGTCAATTCCTTCGACCGGTTACATTTTACTCTCTCTCTCAAGTTCCACTTTCACCCTAATCGGTGTATTGGAGCTGGGCTGGGCTGAGCATATGTATTGATAATGGGCTGGGCCTGAGCTAGAAGATAAAAGTAACAAAGTAGTTGAAAAATTTTCCCTGGGTTACAGCCCGATTGTATACGCCCTTCTGATGTGGGTGTGTTGGGTGCTACGTATTCTGTTTCAACAATCAGCTAAAAAAAGGGTAATTTACATTTTATTCCCTGTAGTTAGTACCATTTTCACTATTCTCCGTTGTGCTTCAAAAGTGAACATAACCTTCCTGTGGTTAAGGACTAAAATAAAACTATTTAAGATTTCTCTCAAAACTGATGAAATATTTGTAAAAAATATTATCATTTGACACACATTGTGAGGTTTATTTTGGGGTTATGCGGCAATAATGCCATCATTTAACGCACTAATGTGGGGCTAATTTTTATTATTAACCCGTTGTAGGGTTAATTTTGGTGTTAGTGCCTATGTGGGGTTAATTTTGACATTTAAACTCTTCCACGTGAACTAATTTAACACTTAATTCCCATGTAGAGCTATTTTAAAAAAAAATTTAATAGTTTATCTTTCATCTAAAATTACAGGGGTTAAGTGTCTTGAAGCACGAATGAGATAAATTGAAAATGAACTTAACCACAAGAGTAGAGTATGTTAACCCAAAAAAGGTGCTCTGTTTTAGTTATAGGCGTTGGACTAGCTAGATGACCCGAAACGCACCTAGGTCAAACCAAACTTAAGAAGGGCGAAGTCTTGGGACAACGAGTTAGGCTTTTTATTTGGCCCATTAGACTTTGGTTCAAGAGAATGGTTAAATATAGCCCTTGAATACCGGTTCTATATCTAATTACTATAACTAACTCAAAACACTTTCAAATTGATCACAAGTTGCCAAGCCCATAGACACAATAAAATTATTAATACTATTTTTTTTTGTTTAAATCTAGATTAAGTTGATTAACCATATTTTAACCATATTTCTAACCATATTTAGGTAATATTTAATTTAAAGAGAAAGAAGGTTTTGTATAGAGCGAAGAGATGGAACTGCAAAAGGAGTTAAAGATGACGAACACTACACAAAGTTGTAGCATGCATAGGAAGAAAAACTAAAAATGTTCAAGTAGTAGTATAATGCCGCTGTCTTTGATTTGGAAGTTTTATCAAATTTCATGCGTACAAGATTCCACATGAGATCCTCCTCTCCTTCAAAGGGAACGAAAAAAAAAAAAAGAAAAAGAAAAAGAAAAAGATTCCATGTGAGATATCAAGTGTTCTTTTTTTATTTTTATTTTTATTTTTGTTGTTGATAAAGAGAGAGAAAGCGTTCTGAGAGAATTCACTTTGTCACTTGCGAATAACCATTACACATTAAAAACCAGTAATATCTAACTAAATATACTTACTTACCTAAACAGAACACTCTAATTACTTTAGAGTTTATGAAATCGATGAACACGGTTTTGAAGTCCAAGTAATTCTTAGTAATTAAATCCGACATAATGGTTAGTTAGTATAACTATGGTGAATTTTTTAAAACCTAACGTGGGACAATAATAGGAGTTGCACTTTTGTAATTTAAATGCATAATCAAATTTTGAATTAGTTCACTTTTAAAATTTGTTAGGGCTACTATTAATATGGATATATGTACATTAAATAATGACTATAATGGAAATGTTAGCATTTGGGAACACCCATGAATCATGATGAACACTAGGAGGTGACAATACTATCACTGTACATTCTAATTAAAAGCTCGAATAATTCAAAATTTAAATCATTAATGCAACTAAATCCCGAAGAGTATCAGTTTAAAATGGGACACATCACTACAAATCAGTAACTAGTTGGGTTGATCCTACTTACTTTCATGTACAAGAAATTATACCATGTGACTTCACGTTGTGAGACGGGCAAGACGGCCAATGTAATTTCTTTATTATTCTACGAATTGTGTGGGGACTCACAAAATTTAGTGAAAATCACACAGATGTGATGGTCATGTGAAACACGCGGTAATAAACTTGGTGAAGCATCTCACAAGAATTTCAAAAGACATTTCGAATTTGAAAGAAGTCTAATCTAACTGAAATTACAACACAATTCACTTTCTTCATCTCTATCTCTAATTCAAATTCTAATCACTTCTATATTTCTCTGCATCTCTCTCTCTCTCTCTCGTGAACAGAGAAGAGAAATGGCAAGTGAACAAGAAATCAACAGGAAGAGAAAGAGCCGTCATGATTTCCAAATCCCGAGAAAAGTTTCAAAAGAGGAACACAATGATTGGCTCACTCTTTCTATCCCTCTCTGTCAAACTGGTCAAGGATGGCCAGAACCACCACATCAACTTTTAACATCATATCCAATTCACACATCAGCATTGGCTCCACTACCGAACCCACAAGCACCATCATCAACAACAGCCATTTCAGGTCCATCACGGCCGCCACGAACCCGCCGAAACCCAACTCAGGCACCGCGGGAGGGGAAGAGCGCCACCGTTCCAGCCCCATTTCCGTGGGCGACTGAATACAGAGCCACCGTCCACGGCTTTAACTACCTCATATCCAATCAAATACTAACAATCTCTGGCGAAGTCCAATGCAAGCGATGTGAGCGTCACTACAATCATGAGTACGATCTGAGAGAAAAGTTTTTTGAAATGGGCCGATTTATTGTGGAGCACAAGAGTGCGATGCATGACCGAGCTCCATCGGTCTGGATGAACCCGATTCTGCCGACGTGCAAGTTTTGCCACCAAGAGAACTGTTTGAGGCCGGTTATATCGAAAGAGAAGAAATCGATCAATTGGTTGTTTTTGCTTCTCGGTCAGATGTTGGGTTGTTGTAGTCTGGCCCAGTTGAAGTATTTCTGCAAACATACTAAGAATCATCGTACTGGGGCCAAGGATCGAGTCCTTTATTTAACGTACCTTGGGCTTTGCAAACAATTGGATCCAGATGGCCCATTCGGTCGTTGAGATTTTATCTCCCATCCTAAAAAGTGTAGGACCTAGTTGAAAATTCAAAGAATCATCTTTTGGTTCAGAATTGAACGGTTTGGAAATTCGTGCTTAGTCTAGTATGTCTCTTAAATTTTGTTAATTTTTATTATCTTGTCTATCTAATATTGTAACCTTATTTACATAAAACCTGATTGAAAATGAAATTGTATTAGATTTCAACCAAATCTAATATAATGTTAGTATGATGAAGAATAACTTGTTGGGGAATTTTTCATTTAGGCACGCACTCTTATATACCAAAAAAAAAAAAAAAACTACACACAAACATAGAACGTGATCTAGAACTGTTTTTTCTTCGAGTCACATAATCGATTCTTGAGTTACCAAACCACCTCTTAGTTTGTTATTTCCTTTCCTTCATTAGTTCTGCATTTTGGTCGGTGAAATAGGGGATTGTATGACAGCATATGCGTGCACTTAGATTATTAAGTTTAAAAGGTAAGGTTGTAGAAGTGTGCTTTTTATCAACTTATGCCATGAGTTTTGGACGTACGTACATTGAATTTCAATTATTCCATTCATATGTTGTGAAGTATTCCAGTTTCTAAAGCTGCCATTTTAGATAAGTTCATTAAGAAAATTTGAGAAAGTTCATCATGTATTATTATTAGGTGATTATTACTAGCTTTTTGATATTTCCAAGCATAAGGTTTTTTTTTTTTTTTTTTAGGTGAACATGATTTTTTCAAGATGACATAATCAAAGATGATGAATTTTTTTTTTATTTACATTTAAGTGCTCTACAAATGTGGATCGATGACACAGTTACACCATTAATTTAAGTTTTAAACTTGTAGGACTCACAAACAACTTAAAAAAACGGATACCTTTTTTATACTTATCATCAAGTATATGATATATATCTGATTTGAATCCAACATCATAGGCAACTTGTGTGTTTGAGTATTTCTTTCCCTTTTAACTCGACAATATGGAAGTAACCACATCATTTATGATCGAGTGGTAAGCTTTTTGAGTGTACTACCTAAGAGGTTTAGTGTTCGAGTCATGGGGAGTGTGGCTACTGTGTAAATCATCCGGCCACTCCAAGGCGTCAGAGGATTAGTTGAGGTGTGCGCAAATTGGTACGGACACCCCGATTACAAAAAAAAAAAAAAAAGAAGACAATATAGAAGTATATCAAGATGACATTTGCTTATCCCTTTTGACATTTTCAATGGTTAATTTTTGATATCTAATTTAGGAATTGGCTGTTGGGTTTTCTAGTAGAGGTCAATGAATGTAGTCTTGAATTTTATGCTTGCTCTGTATTTTGCATTAGCTACATGGGCATATATATCATGTTTTCCACAATTCCCAAAATAAAGTGAAGCAATTCATAATGTGTACTATCTATAGGTTTTCTCTACAAATATTTAAGGATGTACACACTACGTATATATGCTAAGAATCATTATTATACTACAATCCTTTATATGTTAATATAGTCTGGTTCTTGAAGCCATTGCTTTTTTTTTTTTGACCATTTTAAAACCAAAATGGAATTTTACTCTGCATTAATTGTAAAGTTTGTAATGTAGCTGCGTAGGTAATAAGGAAATGAAGATTTTGAATTTAAATATAAAAGAAGTTGTTATGATATTGCTTAGTTGTTAGCATTGATCTTCGGGGCATATTATTAGACTTATCTTTTAAGGAATCTGTGGTGAGATTTTAATGGCCCGTGACATCATCAATAATGTTATTGTTGCAAATTGCAATTAATACTTTACCTTGTTGGCTTTAATTCTTTCTTTTCTTTAGTTAGTTAAAATCATAGAAATTTGATATTTTTTTTGTCATAAGGTTTCATTCGTACCTTTAATAGGAGCAAATATTGAATATAACAGTGACACTATGCCACCAGATCTACGTGGTGTCATTGGTGACACCAACTAATAGACTTCTCTTGATTAACCTTCTCTTGATTAACTAACTGGGTATCAAGAGAAATTATTCAATGTAACTGTCACACCATGTCAGCATATTGTTGTGGCGTAAGTCGCGTAACCTTTTAACCTATACACCTACCCCGTATTTCCGGGGGGAAGGGGGAAACCCTACTTGTCATAATCCCCCTGAAAATGAGGGGCATATGTATGGACTAGATAAAAAAGGTCACGCCACATGGTATCCTGATGTGGATGTGGCGAGACTTTTCTTGAACACGTGCTAGTTTCTCATTTGATTGTGATACTACGGGTCCGTTTAATCAAACTGAAAATTAAGTGCTGAATTTTAAGTACTAAAAATTTTAAGTGATTGAATTTGCAATACTGAAAACAGTATTTTAAATTCTGAGATATACTGCATTCAATGATTATTTTAAGTAGAAAAATTTCGCTTAAAGTTTCAGTGATTTTTTCGCTGCTTTTTCAATTAAGCGGTACATTATCAAACGCACTGAAAAAAATAAGTGCTTGAATTTTTCATTTTAGAAAATACTTTTGCTCACCCAAAAAATAGTTCACCAATGCTTACCCAAACATCCCATTGGCCAATGCTTACCCAAACATCCCATTGAACTTTTCATTTGTTTAATCTCGGGTTCCACTGCATTGGCCAATGGGATGCTTGGGTGAGCATTGGTGAACCATTTTTTGGGTGAACAAAAATGTTCTATTCATTTTAACACTTAATTGGATTATCAAACGCACTCTACATCTGCTTTCTGATGTAGGTATCCCGTTAATTCAATATTTTCTCATAGGGGTGGCATGGGCCCTTGCCTCGCAAGCCCAGCACAAATAAATGTAGGATTTAATTGGACTAAGATTGCAAAAGTTGGACCGTGGTCAGGTTCGACATGATCTAGACCTAGCCCAGCCCATGGCAACCCTTATCCTGTTCTGTATTACTAACCATGGAAACCAAAACAGAAAGGTCAAGGCATTTTCAGGGTTCTTTATATTCATGGTTAATTAATAAATGGGGTGAATTGGTGATAAATCTATTTTAAGGTAATATTTTAGCATTAGGTCCCATAAGCAAAAAGTTTTAGTCATAAGTCATCTCTCCCTCCAATTGACTAAAGTATCCTCACCATTTTGCTAAAATTGCTACTCAATATGCGCAACACCACCATGAACTCCGATGACCTCGCTGGACGTCCAGCATCCACCACCAGGACTTCGTCTGAGCTCCGGCGACCTCGTTTGACCCTCTTAATAGTTTTTTCAACGTTTTTTTTCACACTTCAAAAATTCATAACTTCTAATCTACACATTGTTTTTAGGTGAAAATTATATTTCTTACATTTACTTGAAGTAGCATTGTTTGTATGAAATACTGAGGAAAAAACAAGTTGTGAAATTTCACTAATCAAAAAGTTTGTGAAATTTTGATAGAGTATTAATTATGTATTGTTTGGGGTGTAGAAGTTGTGTGGTCGAATGAGAGAGGATGAAGAAGTTAGATCCAAAAAGAGTAGAGAGAGAGAGAGAGAGAGAGAGAGAGAGAGAGAGAGAGAGAGAGAGAGAGAGAAGTAAATCACTGTGCTAAAGAGAGTTTCAACACTACAAAAGTTATGAAATTTCACAACTTTTGAATTTTATCAAGATTTGGTGAACTCGGTGAAATTATAGTATTCTAAAAAACATTGCAAAAAACTTTTTATAAATTTGAGCATTTATACTGATCTGCACATTTTTTTTTCTTGCATAAAATCTATATTTTTACAACCTGCTCAATAAGATCTATCAAACAAGTGCCACTATTGATATCAAAATCTGGAAATTTTTTTTGAGAAAGATCACTAACTTTTTTTTTTTTTTTTTTGTGGATAAATTTTACCAAAAAAAAAAAAAAACAAAAAAAACAAAACAAAAACACCATACCATTCTGGTGAAGTAGATGGTGGCGACGAACATCAGGAAGGAGTGTTCTCACACTTCTACTACTTTTCGGCGGGTATGGCAGTGGCGTCGAAGAATCTATGCCAGATTTGTGGTGGATCGGTGCACTGGTCGCTGGATGTGCTCGTGAAACTCGCAGCACTGGCTTGTGGTCACCGATCTGCTCGTGGTGGTCACCAATCTACTTGTGGTGGTCGTTGATCTACTCATGGTGATGGTGGTAGATCTGGAATTGCTAGTGGTTGGAAGAGACAGATCTCACCATATCTGGTTGTGGGACTGCCGATCTAGTTCGTGATTGTGGTGGTGAAGTTCGACAAAAATGAGAGAGATAGAGGTGCGATGGTGCTTGATAGAGGCGTGATGAAGGAGGTCGGAGGTGTGACGATGGTAGTCTACCAGAGGCGCGAAGATGGTGATCGCCTCTCTCTCTCTCTCTCTCTCTCTCTCTCCCTCTCCCTCTCGGCTGGACATTAAATTCTCTGGGTTTATGTGTATTAATTTAGAAAGGGGTTTATATGTCATAAAATGTGTCATTCAATAGGTCAAAGAATTTATGTTTATTAATGTCCACTAATCGTGGACTTATGCCTAAATTTTTTTTCCTTATGTCTTATAACCAAATAATTCTCCTAATTTGGAATTTAATACTAAATTTCTACAATAAATGTAGGGCAGTGCAATCTATCGGACGATTGTTATAGAGGGATAAACAATTTTTTTCGTACTAATTATATACAAACCACAACATTAGTGAGAAAATGGCCATATTAATTTTTTTTTCAACAGAAATTGACCATATTCATGTATTAAAGGCCATGCAACAAAGTAACCGCATGGCGTCTCATTTTTATGCATTTTTTGTTCTAATTTCTTCCTAATTTCTATGAAACATATCATTTTTAGGCTTATTTTTCTTCTAATTTCTATGAAACTTATTAGTTTTAGGCCTATTTTTCTTCTAATTTCTATTAAACTTAGTATAGAGTATCCCGCCTTTAAAAATTCACTTGAGACCTCAGACAATTTTTAGAATATTAGGATCGGTCCTTATTAAAGGACCACCTCTTGTTTTAGCTCACGCCTCACAGATGATCTCATACTTAGGTGCTATATATCTAACATGGACAAGAATGTTATGTCTTATTCAAAACAACAATGCTAGGAGAACCACTTCCTTTGTGGTCGAATGACAAGGCTTTTGGGTGTTTTATCCAGAGGTCTCAAGCTCGATTCTCAAAGGGGTGGCCACAGGTGATTCACCCGGACGCCCTGGCCTCGTGGGATTAGTCGAGGTGCACGCAGGCTGGTCCGGACACCCACGGTTACCAAAAAAAACAAAAAAACAATGCTAGGGGCACTATCAAATTCTACTAACATTCACACTCATACTCTATCTCTCTTTTAGTGGCACTTTGATTCTACTGTGAACCCCACAATACCACTAAAAAAGAGATAATATGAGTGTGAATGTTAGTGCTCAAAATATTACTCTATTAAAAAAACAAAAAAACAAAGTATGTTAATGTTATGTCACCATCAATCAAATTCAATGGTTTTTTTTTTCTTTCCCTTGAAGTGGAGTAGTCCACTGCCAGTCTTCATCAATCAAATTCAATGGTTTTTTTTCTTCCCCTTGGACCATATGTGTTTTAAAAAGGAATGACGTTATGCAAAGACAAATCTCAATTTTGATTTTTAAATGACTGAATAATTGTTTTGATATGTGACAGTTATTCAATTATGACAAAGTATTTAAAAATTGAATTTAAAAAGTATAATATTACTCTTTAAAAAGTAAACCAAAGAGAAAATGGAAACACATAAAGCAAACAAAATAAAAAGTCGATTTTTTTTTGGCTTTCTTTAACCCAAAAAAGAAAAGAAAAATAATAATAATAATAACACAACTTAAATAATAATAAGTCTGATCAATATTAAAACTAAAGTCTAACTTCTTTAATTTCATTCATTTTAGATTACAATTCTAAATGGGAGAAATCAGGGGATTATCTTTATTAAAAAGACATAGATACCCTTATCTAAACCACTTATTTACATAACTACCCTTGGCCCTACCTAAGTTTGTCCCTTAGTTTCCATTTGAATCTTACTCTCACCCTCGAATTCCTTCTTGTCGTTTTTCAAATTTCTCACGGTTGATCTCCACTTGAAGAAAGTGCCAAACAACATCTCCATATCTTCAAGGGTTCGACCCCGTGTTTCTGGGAACAGCGTATAAAAGAACACCCAAGCCACTGCTGCAATTCCTGCGAATAAAAAGAAGGCCCCACCAATAGTAATGGCCTTATAGAGGGAGATAAAAGTCATAGCAAGGACCCCACTCGTAACCAAATTAAAGGGCACTGCCATACTCATACCCTGAGCGCGTAGCTTCAACGGAAAGATCTCAGAGCTGTAAACCCATGTGACGGGACCAAACCCAATAGAGAATAACGCTACGAATGATAGTAATGTGGAGATACACAATGCTATGGCCCACTCAAGCTTCTTTTCAGAATGATCGATGATTGTTAGGCCCATACCTAGTAATAATAACGATATGATCATACCTCCAACACTGCTCAGAAGTAATTTACGCCGTCCGATCTTGTCTAACAAAAATGTGGCCACCAAAATGAAAATTGTCTTGACGAATCCCACAGCCATGGTGGCGAGTAACTTATCAGTGTCATTAGTTATACCCGCCTTTTCAAATATTCTTGGGCTATATAAAACGACGAGGTTTATGCCTGACGCCTGCTGGAAGAAGTGTATACCGATGGCTGCGATTAAGACGTGACGAACGGAGGGTGTAGGATGAAGGAGAAGTTCTTTCCATACATCCTCACCGTGACTATGTTTACTAACCTGAACGACGTCGTCGTTGCAGTTTTCAGGAATACCAACTATTTCTTTGATTTCTGCGAGTCTTAGTAGGGCTTCTTCTTTTGAATTTGATATCTTGTCCAAAACTCGCTTTGCCTTGCCGAGTTGACCCTGCATCACTAGCCAACGCGGTGACTCGGGCATGAATAACACACTGACAGCCAATAAAATAGATGGAATAGCTCCAACTCCAAGCATCAATCGCCAACCCAAATGAGTTGCGAGTTTCGAAAACCCATAGTTGGATACATATCCAAGTAAAATACCTATATAAAAAGCATACTTATTAATGTCATAGACGAAATCATGACACAATTACTTAACAGCATACCTTTTTTTATTTTGATCACATGAAGATTGAACAATTCTCAAATACCATTCAATTCCGAATTGCAAAAATAATAGTAATTATTTTTCAATCGAGTGCAATTTTGTTCACCCCAAAATTACTCATTCTTTACTCATCTCCTCTCCTTTTGGCTAATGCAGTAGGGCATAATACTTTAAACCATTAAATAATTCTTATTTAATAATGAGTCTTACTGTATTAGCCAATGCGAAAGAAGCGTGAGCAATTTTAGAGTGAGCACCCGTTTTTTTGGGTGGAAAATTTTTTTACATGGCCAATGTAATCAGCCCTCTTAAATTTTGAAAAAGTAGAAATTATGTGTAACATTTCGTCTTAAATGCAATTTAGCCCCCTTTGTATATTTATTCTATTACATTTTCTTTATCACTTTTCAATTTAGCTGAACCAAGTGATTCTATTGTCAGTCAAATTTCAGAATTTTAATAAATCATAAACTATCAATCCCTATGATCGAAAATAGAGATGTAAAACCAATTTCTACTCATAAATGTGTATAAATATATCCCAAAAAATTGTTAGCCCCACTTTATGCATGAGCTGGGATTCTCGACTGCATGGCTGACGGGTGGACAACGCCTACGTGGTATTGACATGACCACATGATTATTTTTTATTTTATTATTATATTTTTCTACTAATGCCACGTAAGCGCTGTCAAAGAGTGGTGCAGTTGACGATCGATCACATCATACAACTTCAATCACAGCCATGGTGGACCTACATAGTAGCCACTGATGGCACAAGTCCTCCCTGGACTTTTAAAAATTACGAAATTATATGTAATATTTTATAGATTTTACAAATGGGTTCTCCTAAAATTCACACAGACAATTCCTGAACTTTTAAAAATTATAGATTTTTATAGAATATTTTATAGATTTCAGACACAGCTTCCTGGACTTTAGAAAATTTTAAATTTATATATAATACATTACAGGTTTTAGAAATACACCCCCTAAAATTACATAATTTACCCCAAATTAAGAGTGTTAAACCAATTTTATAATTTTACAAATAATTCACCTCGGAAGTATAATTTAGGCCCCTGACCAAAAATCTTCGGTCCGCCCATGATCACAGCTACCTTAATAAAAAAATTCTAGTCCGGCCTCGTACTTACCGAAGTTAATGAAGACTTCAGGGAAAGAAGTGAGGAAGCCACGAGACGACGCCGGAGACACCTCCGCGGTGTAGACCGGAGCAATCATGAGTCCATACCCAACTCCGATTCCAGCAACGAACCGGCCGACCATGAGGAAAACGTAGTTGGTGGCGAAACCCATCAAGATAGCTCCGACGAAGAAGATTGCGGCGGCGACGACTATGGTGTACCGGCGGCCAATCCAATCGGCGGTACGACCGGCGGCGAAGGAGCCCAGAAGAGCGTAGAGGCTGAGGATGCCGACGAGGATCTCAACTTGAACATCGCTGATCTTAAGGTCCTTCTGTATGTAAATTGCTGCTCCACTCATCACTCCAAAGTCTGTAGAAATCAACCCATGTGAACTTGTTACGCTATGTTTAGAAATCAACACAGTTTTCCTCAGAGCTGTGTTGATTTCTACAGACTTCGGAGTGATGAGTGGAGCAGCAATTTACATACAGAACTGCAAATTAATGCAATTTAATTTGAATTTGTAACGCTCTGTTTAGAAATCAACACCAACACAGTTTTGAACTGTGTTGATTTCTAAACAGAGTTCCGGCGTGAAACTCCAAAAGTTATTGTTAAATCATTTGGTGATCTCAGCTTATGTATTTCTTTTTCTTTTTTTTTTTGATCACTCAGCTTATGTAATTCATTGCAAAAGGTTGTGAGTCCACTGACATTAAATTGCATTAATTTGCAGAAGCTACAAAACTACAATTTTAAGCAATTCAATCGCAAAGGGACAATTGTATAGGGCAAGTATCTCTAGCCAAAAAAAAAGAAGAAAAAAAAAGAGGTAAATGGCAAATATCTAGATATAAAAGGAGTAGAGCAAATTGTAGAATTAACTTACCATAACCTAGTAATATAGAAATCATTGAAGCTAAAAGTGCACAAGCAAGAGCAAACTTGTTTCTTTTTGGTTTCTTGGGGGGGTCAAATCCTGGAATAGGTCTGAGGGATTCACCGGAGACACCACTGTTCTCCAGCTTCCGGTCAGCCATCCTAGAGAGAGAGAGAGTAGTAGTAGATTTTTTTTTTTTGGCTGAAAAGTAGATGTAGAGTTATGAAACTGAGATTCAATTAGACAAAGATGGCAAGTCCTAGTTATTGATTGTTGCGAAGCTGTAGAGTGAGATTCCACGTGGGTTTTGTAATAATGAACGACTAAAAATGCTAGGCTCACATTTTAAATCATATCTCAAATCACATCTCATGTTTTAAATACATGTATTTTGTGCTGTTTAAATTTTTCACACTTTTTTGTGCACTATTTACACATCACATGGTACATACCTTTAAAGCAAGGGTGTGATTTAAGGTGTGATTTGAGATGTGTGCCTAACATTGCTCACGAACGACTCACAGTGAACATCAAGCATTGGACTAATGTTAAGTACACTACAAAGAATATAAGTTGATGCGGATCTTGAACAATGCTCTATAGTTATCAAATAGATGAACATATGAGTATTTTAGGAGATTCACGTCAAATTAATGTTTTGAAAACTGAACTGTTCATCGAATCGGAAAAATGACCAATTTACGGGTTACTGGTTTAATCGTCGGGTGAACCGGAATCAAACCGTGATGTCATAATTATATAATAAATATAATTATTCATAAATATTAATAATAGTATACAAATAACAAATAAAAAATTTTAAAATTGTTTTCAGATCTCTTTATAACATGTAGCAGGAGACAACTCTCAGATCTAAAGATTCTCATTTCTAAACACAACACTGAATGAAAATACTAATAAGAAGATGACAAGTATCCAAATTAAAGAAGCATGTCGCACGAGATTATTTGACCAAAAGTTAAGACTTGAAGTTTTAAAACCCAGTTTGGCTGTTCAAAGGAATCAAAACAATGACATTTAAGGTAGATACAAATACGTGGGTGACAAGTGTCAAAAAATAAAGGAGGGTCACATGCAAGTATTTGACCCTTACGCTATAGGAGAGAAAAGAAAAGAAAAGAAGAGAAAGTCATAAATAAGGAGAGAAAAGAAGAGAAGAGAAATGATGGTGTTTTCTTTCATTTTGATTGGATTGGGAGTTGAGGAGAGAAGAGAAAGTAACTATATTTCCCCTTGATTGCAAGTTGAAAAGAAAATAAAATAAAATTACCATTCTACCCCCACTTAGATGGAATTATAATTAGCTAGGTAAGACTAAACTAGAAAGGTATAGTGGGTAGTAAGAAATATTAATTAATCCCCACTTTCTTTTCTCTCATTTTGTTCTCAATTTGGAGAGAAAGAAATTGAAAGAAAGTGGGGCTAGTTTTCTCTCTATTTCTCTTCTTTTCTCTCCTTATTAAAACTCGCAATCGGGAGAAAGCAAGAGAAAGTGAGGTACTTTCTCTCCCTTTCTCTTCTTTTATCTCATTTTTTAAACTCCCAATCATAGCGTTAGTTAAAAGTTAAAGTCTAGTCTACGTTTTATTTTCCTTATAGAAAAAAGCAGAGAAGGAAATCAATGCTGCAGCGCATGGAGGTGACTGCAGGTGAGATCCTTTTTCATTTCAATGGATGTTGAGATCCTTTATCAGATCTACGGCCGGTGAACTCCAAATCAGATCTACGGCCGGTGAACTCCTAATCAGATCTACGGCCAGTGCTCCTTTGACGCGATGTGTGTAGCCAAAATATCAATTTTCCCCCTTTTTAGTTTTTTGTTTTCTTTGTTTTTTTTTTTTTTGCTTTTTCACGAACCGGTTTGATTTCAAGAACCGGTCTCGATTTTTCGGTTTAATCGGTTTACCCACCGGTTCTTTGCGATTTTTGGCCTGATAGCGATTATCGAGTTGAACCGGACCGGAAAAGAGACCGGTTGACGGGTGAACCAGTTGAATCGGCCGGTCCAGTCCGAGTTTTAAAACCATGCGTCAAATTATGTTCTTTTTAAGTGTACTTTTTAAGGGTACCTACATTACTCTCACACATTGTGACAGTCCCATTGAATAATTTTTATTAACTATAGAGCTGCATTCTCTCACCAACCACATAAAATACTGCTCCTAAACCCTAAAATAAAGAGTAATGGCACGCTTTCGATTTTTTGTTTCCAAAAGTTTTTTTCAATATATGTGGCAGTGGACTCAATTAATTTTGATTGGTTGACGTTAAAGTTATCCCATCATCATTGAAGAGGATTTTACTGCCATGTATGTTGGAAAACACTTTTTGAGAAAAAATATTTCGAATGCCCACTACTCTAAAATAAAGCACTTTTTGTTTTGTTTTCTAACTACCCTTCTCACTTATATTCGTTTTGCACCGAGACTATTACTTCCCGATTAATTGAAAATGAGGAGCACATTCCGCTCTGCATTATAAATCATCAGCCTCAAGATTTCCAAATCTTTCAACTTTTTTTTTTTGAGAGACAAATGAGCATTTTTATTCATAAGATGGCAAATCATGAACAACAAAACGACAAACATTGGAAGGAACATCTTCCATCCAAACATTCACACTTTGGGTACATTTAGCGTGTCAAGCTAGTGCATTAGCAGCACTATTACCATCCCTACCAACATGATTAAACAGAGAACAATCCAACGAGCTGAAGAGAAGTGACCTAGCAGCCTCAATGACATGGCCAAACCGGGCTAAACTTCAGGACCCATCCTTCAGGCTTTAAACCTGCAATTGCATGAGAATTTTTTTTAAAAAAATAGAAATGTTTGTCAAATTAAATAACAATTCTCTTTCATTGATATTTTTTTTCTCTCGTTTTCTTTTGACTCATGCTCCCCAGCAGAATTCTATTTGTACCTTGCATTCTGCGAAATCTATTCTGTGTAAATTTGGTTAATGCTAAAGAATTCAATACCAGAATTAAATTTTTTTTTTTTTTGACTTTCATCTTCTTGCGTGTTTTAGTTCACCATTTCTTTTGCTTAAGAAAACCTGACCTCCCTCTCATTTTTATGTCTCTTAGCCTTCAATTCAAGTAGTTGATTTTCCACTTGATCAATTTTTGAATTCCACATATCAAACTTGCATCTAAAGGAGCAAAACCATTATTGGGTATAAGAGCACAAGTACATCAAAACAATAATTGTTGTAAATCTTCCTTATGCTTCCTGAATGCATCAACATTCTTCCTTGATTTTCTTTGCATTTGTTCTAAGTACATACTAGTCCTACTCTTGCTTCCAACTTTCTAACCCTTGAAGATTTGTTTCCAAATTCTTTTGGGCTTCAATATCGGCATGTTGTTTCCTACGGTGAACTTCCTTAATTCCTTAGCTTGCGATTTTCATACCATCCTCCTCCTTACTGCAAAAAACATAAATATATACACATAGATAGGCATTTGATTAGCTTTGAATCTGTACATAAAGATTCATTAGCAGCCTTCCAAGACCATCACTTTTTCTGTGGTAAATTAAATGAATCATGTCTTTCCTTCTTTTATATTGTATCTATATCTTTCCGCTTCTGTCCAAACTGCAAAAGAAAATAATACACAAACAGAATTTTGTTAAGTGCCCAAGGGCTGTGTGATACACATGCACAGTGTAAGTTCATACCATATTTTTGGAGGTTGAATATTGATAAAGATAGTAACAAAGTGTACAATTTTAGCCTGCCAAGAAAAAAAATAAAAGAAAGAATGAAAAAAGAAGAATTGCAGAAAGAATCTAATTACAAACTTCAACTTGTTGCTAATGAGTCTTTAAAAGCCATAAGCTTAATCTCTCAATAACCTGCAAATCACAATTACAAATTAATTTAAAGCAGAAAATAAATAATCTACCCACAGAAGAATACAAGTTAATAACATCCAAAGGACAAAAAAAAAAGTTAGATAATGCATGTACAATCATTTACAGATATGCTATAAAGCTAATGCCGAACCGATAAACTACACAAGTAAAGTAGCTCGCAACACGCAAATCAAACCAAAAAAAATTAAGTGCTTCTATGGTCTGTAACATTGGCAACTAACGGAACCTTAACACCAATATGGAATAAGAGGGTGGTGTTGTTGCACAAATTTTAAAATAGAACAATGTTACCAATAATAGTAGCCTTTGACGTTTTTCTTGGGATGAGTCGCGGACTTAGTCGCTCTCTTTACGACGCTTCGCGGCTCTGCCCAAGTTGTGCAAGCAGTTCGGATGAAGGCCACGACGTCCCCAGGATAAAGCAGCCCATAAATCTCCTCTGTCTCGAAAATCCTTGCACGGAGGAAGATCGAAAAACCCATACCCTTTCAGAAATTGTTGCTCAGAAACTGTAAAGGAAACTGTGTATAGGAATATTTCTGTAACTCTTTTTGCTCTCTGTCAATTGTATATTTTCTATGAAAACAGTTTTCTGTATATATAAAATATATTCTGAACGTTGGAAAATATAACGTTGTAGAACGTGGAAAGAAAAACTAGGAACGTTGGAGAAAAAGTCTGGAGTAAAAAACGTGGAGGAGTTTTAGGGAGACTTGGTCTCCAACTGATTTAATCTAAATAAAACTTTTCAGCTTATAAAATATTTAGTTTTCAAATAAGTTTTGTATAAAAAGATATATATATATATATATAGGAGTAGGACCACATCCACACCCAAGCCCAAGCCCAAACCCAAGCCCGTCCCGGAATGGAACGGAGCGGAGCGGAGCGGTGCTGCGGCGGCGCGCGCGCGCGTGTGTGTTTTGTGGTAAACCCAATTGGGCCTAGGTCCTCCCCCTTCACAAAACTTGGTACCCCCAAGGGGCCCAACCCTTACTCCAACCTCCACTTATATATGTCATTCCCACTTCCTCTAATTTTCCTATGTGGGACAAGTAAAATATCATTTGGGTTAGTTTGTGAATAAGACAAAACTCAAAACCAAATTTCAAAAGTTTTCTCTCAAACTTTCCCTCCAATTTTAAGTATACACTTTTTCAACAATCCCCTACTTGTATTTTTAAAAATTGATATAAGATCATCGAGCAACGTATCATTAGACTGTGCATAAGTAAAGGTGTTTTTCAACTTGAACCTTTACGTAGTGATAGTGCTTCCGATTATACTGGAGTAACCGTAGTTTTGAACTCTATCTCAGACAACACCACACACACAATCCTACTAGGGTGAAGTTCAAAAACCAGCACTTTACGACCATGTGCTTATATCCCAGTATAGTGAATGATCTAGAGAATTTGCCCAAAATTTCATAGGAAGCGGCTTCACTTCCACATTCGCCTAGGTGAGTCCAACAAGGATACTCCTGTAGCTAGGTATCCCACTCCAAATAGAGTTTAGATCTCATTAAGAGTTATAAATAACTCAACCTTCTGTCCTTCAGGATGTCATGCTTCGTAGGAATGGACTTGGAGTATTACCCCCATATATAGACATTAGCATGATTCCACTCATATCACTTCATGACTTGTTATTACCTTTTGAACCTATTTCTTGGGATCTCCAGTCTATAGGTTGGGTTACTATCACAAGTGACTCAACTATCTAAGGGCTTTAGTCCCATCCCTTTCGAGGTTTTACAAACCTTCTCTCGTGCTAGTCCTTTCGTCAAAGGATCAGCCAAGTTCTCCTCAGACCGTACATAATCCACTCTTACAGCTTCAGAAGAGAGAAACTCTTTAATAGTGCTGTGCTTGCAACGTATTTGTCGCTTCTTGCCGTTATAGTAACGGTTCTCAACTTTTGCAATAGCCACGGTATTATCACAGTGGATTAGGACAGCTGGTATCGGTCTCTCCCATAAAGGGGTATCTGATAGCAGATTTCTCAGCCAAAGACATGTGGCGCCTTCTGATTGGCTGGTCAAAGCTGACGGGGCGCTGATTGGGCTGCTGACTGAGTGTGCTGCCTGGGCAGTCAAAGACACATGGCAGCCTCTAAGTGGCTGGTCAACGTGATGATGTGGCAGTCATTGCCACGTGTCAATCCATGATTGGTTGGCCAACCTGGCGTGCCAATGACGTGGTAGTACACGTGGCAGCACACGTGGCAGTCTGAACGAATAAAAGTAATAAAAATACCTTTTTCCATTTCTAGTTAAAATTCCTTCATATTCACAAATATCTAAATGAATTAATTCAAGAGGTTCAGATTCCCTAGTGACAGATTTATGTGGTGTTTTAGTGATTTTAGCTTGGCTACAAAATTCACATTTGTCAAATTCATTTAAAGACAATTGTGGAATATATCCTAGACTACTCATATTTTTCACAAGCCTTTTACTCACATAACATAATCTAGCATGCCAAACATTAAAAGAACACAACATGTAAGCAGAAGAAGAAATTTTATTAAAATCAACATTTAACTTAAACATGCCCTCAGTTGCATAACCCTTTCCAACAAACACTCCACTCTTAGTCAAAGTAAAAAGATCAGCCCCAATAGTTTGAGTAAATCCAGCCTTGTTGAGAAGATAGCCTAAAACAAGATTTTTCCTCATTTCTGGAGTGTACAAGACATCCTTTAAGATGACAGTCTTTCCAGAAGTAAACTTCAATTCAACCTCTCCAATACCAGCAATAGTAGTGGTGTGGGAATCACCCAACATCACTTTCTTGTCCTTAGCTTCAGAATAAGATTTGAACATGTCACAGTTATAGCAAACATGGCGAGAGGCGCCAGTGTCTACCCACCACACCTCGGATCCACCAACAATATTAACCTCGAAAATCATAGCAACGAGCTGCTCTTCGGCAACATTTGCTTGGGGAGCAACTCGTCGTGGATTCCTACAATTTCGAGCCATATGACCTGGCTTACCACAATTGTAGCAAACAAACAGTCCAACTTCATTTATTCCTGAGGGGGGTATGTTCCTATTCTGATTCGGCTTCGGATCCTGATTCTTGTTGTTGTTGTTGCGGTTCTTGTTTTGATTCCAATTTTGAAACTTCATGGTTCTTGTTGTTTTGGAAACAACAAGAACCTGTTCTTTTAAATCTTGTTTTCTTGCATTGTCCTCAATACGAAGGCGAGTAATCAAACTTTCCCATGAAAATTCTTTGGTTTTGTGTCTCAAAATATTTATGAAATCTGTCCAACTTGGGGGAAGCTTGTCAATAATGACAGCAACTTGAAACTGATCATTTAAATCCATGCCCTCAGAAATTATCTCATGAGCAATTTGTTGCAGCTCATGGGATTGAGCTTCAACAGATTTGTCATCCGTCATTTGATATTTCAAATAACGGTTGACTGAAAATTTCTTTGCTCCAACTTCTTCAGTGTCATATTTTTTCTGAAGGGCATCCCAAACATTTTTTGCAGAATCACAGTTTGCATAGTAATCATAAAGACTATCAGAGAGTCCATTCAAAATATAATTTTTGCAAAGAAAATCATTTTCATTCCAAATGTCAGACTCTCTGATTTGAGCAACAGTGAGATTTTTAGAAACAGTGGGTTTTTCAGAGAGACAAAAAGATTGCAATTTTTTCGTAGTTAAGAAAAACATCATTTTAATCATCCACCGTTTAAAGTGAAGGCCCTCAAATTTGAAGGGTTTGTTGAGGTCAGGGGTAACATAGAGCATTGAAGATTCCATGGCAGATGATAAACGTCGTAAAATTGTTGCACAAACTGTAAAATAGAACAATGTTACCAATAACAGTAGCCTTTGACGTTTTTCTTGGGATGAGTCGCGGACTTAGTCACTCTCTTTAAGACGCTTCGCGGCTTTGCCCAAGTTATGCAAGCAATTCGGATGAAGGCCACGATGTCCCCAGGATAAAGCAGCATAGAAATCGCCTCTGTCTCGAAAATCCTTGCACGGAGGAAGAGTGGAAAACCCACACCCTTTCAGAAATTATTGCTCAGAAACTGTAAAGAAACCTGTGTATAGGAATATTTTTGTAACTCTTTTTGCTCTCTGTCAATTGTATATTTTTTATGAAAGCAGTTTTCTGTATACATAAAATATATTCTGATCGTTGGAAAATATAACGTTGGAGAAAAAGTCCGGAGTAAAAACCGTGGAGGAGTTTTAGGGAAACTTGGTCTCCAACTGATTTAATCTAAATAAAACTTTTCAGTTTATAAAATATTTATTTTTCAAATAAATTTTGTGTAAAAAGATATATGTAGGAGTAGGACCAAACCCACGCCCGGCCCGGAACGGAGCGGAGCGCGTGTGTTTTGTGGTATACCCAATTGGGCCTAGGTCCTCCCCTTTCACAAAACTTGGTACTCCCAAGTGGCCCAACCCTTACTCCAACCTCCACTTATATATGTCCTTCCCACTTCCTCCAATTTTCCTATGTGGAACAAGTAAAATATCATTTGGGTTAGTTTGTGAATAAGACAAAACTCAAAACCAAATTTCAAAAGTTTTCCCTCAAACTTTCCCTCCAATTTTAAATATACACTTTTTCAACAGGTAGGAAATTAAACATTTGGGAAATAGTTTTCTTATTTCCTACTCTAAATTTCCAAACACAACAAAGAAAAAAAAGACACAAACATAACTTACGAATTGCTAAACTGGAAAGGAATAATAAAATAATAACAATGATCCTAAATGTAAAATCATTCTTTAAAAATTCAGCGGAGCGAACCAAATCCAACAAAAGAAAAAACTTTCTTACATTATCTAAATTGAAAAAAAACTGTCAATTGCAAAATGCTTAATTTCTATTACATGAAACCTTCATGGTATCAACCACAGCTTCGTTTATACATGCAAATTAATAAATATAACTTACCCAAAAGATTAAAAGATACTACAGTGATTATGAAAATCAAATAAATTTTTACACACTGTTTTCTGATAACATTGGAGAATATATACAATACAATCACTAATTTAGGTCCTAAATTAGAGCATCTACACTATAAATGCCTATTTACATTCCTATGTAAATGGAAATCAATCAGAAACTAAATCAGTGGCTGACAACACTGGTTGATTGTCCAAATCAGAATAATATCCCATACTTTGTGCATTGGTTGACTCTACATTCCTTAACACTCCCCTTCAAGTTTGGAATGTATGTTGATAATTCCTAACTTGCCAAGTAGAGTCGAGAATTGTGAAGAACTCAATGGTTTTGTAAAAATGTCAGCTGGCTAATCCGACGTGGGTACATGAGTCATCTTGATCATTCCTTCTTGAACTTTTTCTCGTATAAGGTGACAATCAATTTCTATATGCTTCGTTCGTTCATGATAGACTGGATTTGAAGCAATATGGAGCGCTGCCTGGTTGTCACAATATAGATTGACATGATGTGAATGTTCGATGCCTAAATCTTGTAGGATTGTTCTTAACCAGGTAATCTCATAACAAGTTGCGGCCATAGATCGGTATTCAGCTTCAGCACTAGACCGTGATATTATCGTTTGCTTCTTGGTTTTCCACAAAATTAATGAACTGCCAAGAAGTATACAATACCCAGTAACTGACCGTCGAGTGTCACGAAACCGAGCCCAATCTGCATCGCAGAAAACATTCAGTTGGATTGAACTTTCTGCAGGAAGAAATATTCCTTGTCCTGGTGTTTGTTTCACATGTCGTAAGACACGATGGGCTGCTTCTAAATGTGGTACTCGTGGCTTGTCCATAAATTGGCTTAAAACATGGACTGCATATGCCAAGTCGGGTCGTGTGATAGTCAAATAAATTAACCGTCCAACAAGTCTTCGGTATGAAGATGGATCACTAATATAGTCGCCTTCAAACTTACTGAAAGATAAGTTTTGTTCCATGGGAAAGGAAGCTGGTTTCACACCAAGATATCCAACATCTTCAAGAATCTCAAGAGCATACTTTCGTTGTGAAAGGGCAATGCCTTTGTTAGACCTTGCAACCTCTATACCTAGAAAATACTTTAATTGTTCAAGATCTTTCAACTTGAATTGATTTTTCAAGAATAACTTGGTGTCTTCAATATCTTGTAGATTGTTTCCTACTAGGATGACATCATCTACATAAATAAGAAGAGCAGTGAATTTACCATTCTGGGATCGGACGAACAAGGAATAATCAGATTTTGATTGCTTGTAATTGGCTTGCTTGAGAGCAGTAGAGAGCTTAATGAACCATTGACGTGAAGCTTGTTTGAGGCCATACAATGATTTGTGAAGTTTGCAAACTCATGTCTCCCCCTTTCGTCCAAAACCAGGGGGTAAAGACATGTAAACTTCTTCATCAAGATCTCCATGTAAGAAGGCATTATTGACATCAAGTTGATGAAGATGCCAGTGTTGAGTTGAAGCCACAGCAAGGAGAAGACGAACGGTCACAAGTTTTGCAACGGGGGCAAAAGTCTCTCGGTAGTCTAGACCCTCGACTTGGTTGTATCCTTTTGCTACCAATCTGGCTTTATAGCGTTCCACAGTGCCATCAGAGTGGAGTTTGATTTTGTATACCCATTTGCAACCAATCGGCTTCTTCCCAGGAGGTAATGGTTGGAGAGACCATGTGCCATTAGCCTTGAGAGCAGCAAGTTCTTGTTGCATAGCGAGACGCCATTTAGGATCACACACTGCTTGTGCAAAAGAGGATGGCTCTTTTTCAGCTGAAAGTGAAATGGTGAAGGCATGGTGTTTGGGAGATAATCTATCATATGAAAGAACACTAGACAAGGGGTAGGTGATACCTGTAGCCTTAACCAAGGCCGAGTTAGATGATGGGATGTTTCGTGAAGGAAGAGAAATACCAACATGATACTCTCGGAGGTAACCAGGTGTTGTGGTAGTACGTGTCGGCCGCGATGAAGGAATTTGTGGAGTGGGTTGATCAGTGGATGAAGGAGCTGCAGGTGAAGGAATGGTTTGGGAAGGAGCTTCGCTATTGGAATGAGAAGGAAGTTCTTCTTGAAGGGGATGGTCGGATGGAACCACTTCAGTGTTGGAAGGGAAATATGAAGTAGTTTTGTCATCATCATATGTTGATGTAGTATAAGGCATTAGAGGTGAGTTTGCAACAGAAGATGATGAAGGAAAAATTTCTTCATGAAAAATGACATCACGTGAAACAAAAATTTTACCAGTTGAGAGATCATAAACCTTGTATCCTTTTTGAGCATATGGATAACCCAAGAAAAGACACTGGGTGGCTCTGGCATCAAATTTTGTGGGACGATGGTGATGTGTTGAGGCAAAGCATAGGCAGCCAAACACTCGCAAATGGTCATATGTAGGCTGTTTGTGAAAAAGCATTTCGAAAGGTGTTTTCCCTTGAAGAAGAGGTGTGGGAGTTCGGTTAATGAGGTAGGTAGCAATCAAGATGGCGTCTCCCCAAAATTTCTTGGGAAGATTGGCTTGGAACAATAAGGCTCGGGCTACGTTGAGGAGGTGACGGTGTTTTCTCTCGGCCACTCCATTTTGTTGTGGAGTGGAAACACAACTAGTTTGATGAATGATATCCTTATTTAAATAAAAGTCTTTCATTGTAAATTCAGGTCCATTATCACTTCGAAGAATTTTGACTTTTAAGGAAAATTGTGTTTCAACAAAACAAATGAATGTGGTGATATGTGCCGGGGTATCTGATTTATGATGCATCAAATAAATCCATGTGCAACGAGTATAATCATCAACAATGGTAAGAAAATATCGTGCCCCAGTAATGGAAGGGACATGGTATCCTCCCCAAATATCGACATGAATTAATTCGAAAGGTGCTTCAGTGCGAATGGAACTTAATGGAAATGGAGAACGAGTTTGTTTAGCCAATGGGCAAATTAAACAATCAGAAATATTACAAAATTTGATGTTTGTAGTTAAATGAGAAAGCAAACGAAACGTCTTATTTGATAGATGGCCAAGGCGTTGATGCCAAAGTCTCGGGGAACAAGAGGCTGGTGCGGTGACTGCATTGCATCTGGTTCTCTGTGGAGTATCAAGATAGTAGAGTCCTCCTCGTTCAGTTCCCGTCCCAATCATCTTCCCCGATCGTTGGTCCTGTAGCATACAAGCACTATTAGTGAATGTGGCAAGGTAGTGGGAATTGTGAACAAGCTTGCTAATGGAAATCAAGTTTAATTTAAAGGAAGGGACACATAGCACATCATGCAAGACGAAATCAGCGAAATGAATGCTGCCTATGTGTGTGACAGCAACAATAGCTCCATTGGGCAGATGCACAGTTCGATTGGTGACACGAGAGTTTGTGGTCAACAAATCAGCAGAGTAAACCATGTGATCTGTGGCTCCTGTGTCAAGTATCCAGCACATTTCTTTGTCAATAATAGTAGCACAGAAGATTGTACCTGAGAGATCACTCATGGCGGATGCACTACCGACATGGTTGGCCATGGAATTGGACTTATTCCCAGTAAGTAGTGTCATGAGATTCTGGTATTGTTCTGCCGTGAGAGTGAATGGTGTAGAAGTTGCTGGTGTATTGACATCTGCATGATTGGCCTTGGAGGGAAAATTCTTGCGCTCTCGTTGATCAGATTTGTTGCCTGTAGAATTCGTCTTTTGCAGCTTTCGACAGACATCGATGGTGTGACCTGGCCAGCCGCAATAATCACATCTGAGGTGTGCTCGACATGTCTCTGAGGTGTGCCCAATTTTCCCACAAGTTCCACATTTCAAATGAGGATTTTTGGGTGTGAAAGTCCTCTCGGAGTTTCGTGAATTGTTCTTCACAGTAAAAGCTGAAGTTTCAGCCAGTGGTGTGCCTCCCTTCAATGCTCCTCGCTGTTTTTCATCCTGGAGGATGAGGGAATGAGCTTTATTGACGGTAGGAAGTGGATCCATGAGCAGAATCTGTCCTCGAACAGCAGCGTAGACTTCATTAAGTCCCATGAGGAATTTCATGGTCTTTTGATTTTGTTGAAACTGCAAAACTTCCTTCATAGTGCCACATGTGCATGTTGGAATGCAACACAGTGCATCACGTTCATCCCAGAGGCCTTTAAGTTTGGTGTAATAGGCCCCAATGGTCATGTTGTCCTGTTTACAATCATGAATGGCTTCTTCAACATGGAAAAGATGGACACTGTTAGTGTGTGAAAAACGGTCCTTTAAATCTAGCCAGATTTCATGAGCACTTTCACTGTATATTATGCTTGCTCCAATATCCTGTGATATTGAATTAAAAAGCCATGCTTTTACAAGATTGTTGCAACGCCTCCATTGTTGAAGTTCTGTGGTGGAAGTCTCCGATGGCTGTTTAACGGTGCCATTAACGAAGCCTTCTTTGTTCTTGATGTTGAGGGCCATGAGCATGGCACGGCTCCAGGTGATGTAATTTTCTTCATTCAGCGGCTGTGTGACAAGTACAAGCCCAGGTTGATCGGAATGATGAAGAAAAAGAGGATCATTTGGATTATCGAACTTCTTTGCCATGTGTGTTGACTAGAAGGAGATGGGCAATATATCGTATGTGAGGAGAGGAAAACAAAGGTTCAGGAGCGTGGCTGCTCTAATACCATGAAAATCAAATAAATTTTTACACACTGTTTTCTGATAACATTGGAGAATATATACAATACAATCACTAATTTAGGTCCTAAATTAGAGCATCTACACTATAAATGCCTATTTACATTCCTATGTAAATGGAAATCAATCAGAAACTAAATCAGTGGCTGACAACACTGGTTGATTGTCCAAATCAGAATAATATCCCAGACTTTGTGCATTGGTTGACTCTACATTCCTTAACATGAATCACATTTATAGAACCACAAAAGCATTATGACTAAAAATGAAGGTTAATGCTATGCTTCCCAAATTTGAACATAACTCCAATGAAAGAAATATTCATATTTTGCATAGTCAGATTTCCAGAAACTCATCAATTGCCTAATACTCGGAGAAACGTGACTCAATAGTACTGTTTTAATACTAATTCAGACTTCTATAATAATCCAATTCCACACCTATACAATTGAAAATAAAATTAAAGGGCAGATGCTGAAATTTGACGTTGGGGTTTGGTAATGGTAGAACCTAGATGTGATATTTAGAGTACGGGTTAAGTTTATAGAGGTTTGGGGACAACGCCTTCGGAGAATTTTTTTTGGTTTTATATATACACGGTAGAAATTTCTGTAAAATTTTAAAATGATGTTAAATTAATTTGGATAGGTTATAACTATTAGTACTACTTTTTATATAAAAAAGCTAGCTAATCCTGACAACTCTTATAACCACTTGATTACTTGCCCACCTGCTTGTCCACGTGCTGATTGGGGGAAGACAGGAATACATTTCAGAGTAATACTTAACCCATAACCTTCACACAACTTTTCATTTATAACTCACAAAAGTGTATTTATCTCTCTCATGTGTTATCTTATAATGTTAGTGGACCAGCTGATTGGGGAAGATAGGAATACATTTAAGAGTAATACTTAGCCCACAATTTTCACACAAGTTTTTATTCACAACTCACAAAAGTGTGTCTATCTCTCTCATGTGTCATCCTATGATGTCAGTGGATCCATAGTGACACAGAAGAGAAATAAACATACTTTGTGGGTTGTGGATGGAAAATTGTGTGAAGACATGACCGAACATTTCGAATCTTTCGGTCCTTGTCATCATCGGATATGGAGGTGACACTCTTCTTAATTCGACGTTTGGTCAAAATCGGGGTGTCTACACTCCTCATATAAAAAAAAAAAAAAAAGAAAGTAATTTGGGCTCATGTTTTGACTATGTGCCAAGAATGTGATCAAATTTACAAGCTTTTTGGAAGGTATGCCCGAAAGAATGGAAACATAGAAGATAACAACAGATCATGAAAGTGGATATCTTTGTGTGGAAAATTGAGTTAATTTCTTTGACATACTTTGAGGCCACAAATATATTTAACCGAGTAGTTTCTTTCAGCTCCCAAACATTGACTCAAATGATATGCCTGACGTTGCATCTTCCTTCTTTATCCATATATACTACAGTACATTATATAAAACACATAATTTAATGTATATACACTAGCTGAGAGCGAGAGAGTTGGAGATCAAGACAATAGAATTTGAATGAGCTCATTATAATTTATATTATAAAATATTTTTAGACATATATTCACATAAAGTAAACTGAGAAAATGAAACACATAAAGCAAAAGCTTAAAACAAAAACTCATAAATTTTGCTTTCTTTAATTCACCAAAAAAGAAAAAAAAAAAAAAACACACACACACACACCACACAACTTAAGAAATAATGTCTTATCAATATGAAAACTAAAGTCTTAACTTTATAATTTCATTCATTTTCTTTCTTTGGTGCTTTACAAGGTAGCTGCCATCTCCTCTACCTTTTCTAAAAGCACCCAAAACATTTTCTTGCGAACCAAACACCATTTTAGATTTCCATTCTAAATGGGAGAAAGCAGGGGATTACCTATAATAAATCCCCTATAATAAAAGAGTAATGCTAGATGCACAAAAAAAGTGCACAACGAAATGCACAACCTGTTTTAATTTGTTGGACCTCGTACTGAAAAAGCTGTACACTCATTTTTTTTTTGTCTTTTTGTGTGTACAGACTTTTCACCACGAAGTTCAACAATTTAAGCTGCTTGTGCATTTCGTTGTGCACTTTTTTTGTGCATCTAGCATTTCCGATAATAAAAAGACATAGATACCCTTATCTAAACCACATATTCACTTAACTATCCTTGACCCTAAGTAACTTTATCCCTTAGTTCCCATTTGAATCTGACCTTCACTCTCACCCTCACCTTTGAATTCCTTCTTCTTGTTTTTCAAACTTCTCATGGTTGATCTCCATTTGAAGAAAGTGCCAAACAAGATCTCCATTTCTTCAAGGGTTCGACCCTGTGTTTCTGGGAGCAGCGTATAAAAGAACACCCAAGCCACTGATGCAGTTCCTGCGAATAAAAAGAAGGCCCCACCAATTGTGATGGCCTGATATAGGGAGATAAAAGTCATAGTAAGGACCCCATTCGTAACCAAATTCAACCCCAATGCCATACTCATACCCTGAGCGCGTAGCTTCAACGGGAAGATCTCAGAGCTGTATACCCACGTGACGGGACCAAAACCAATAGAGAAGAACGCTATGTATGATAGTAAGGTGGAGATACACAATGCTATGGCCCACTCAAGCTTCTTTTCGGAATGATCAATGATTGTTAGCCCCACACCTAGTAACAATAACGATATGATCATACCTCCAACACTGCTCAGAAGTAATCTCCGCCGTCCGATCCTGTCTAATAAAAATGTGGCCACCAAAATGAAAATTGTCTTGACGAATCCGAGGCCCATGGTGGCGAGTAGCTTATCAGTGTCATTAGTTACACCCGCCTTTTCAAATATTCTTGGGCTATATAAAACGACCGCGTTTATGCCTGACATCGTTTGAAATAAGTGTATGCCGATGGCTGCGATTAAGACGTGACGAACAGAGGGTGTAGGATGAAGGAGAAGTTCTTTCCATACATCCTCACCATGACTATGTTTGCTAACCTGAACGACGTCGTTGTTGCAGTTTTCAGGAATACCAGCCGCTTCTTTGATTTCTGCGAGTCTTAATAGGGCCTCCTCTTTTGAATCTGATATCTTGTCCAAAACTCGCTTTGCCTCGCCGAGTCGACCCTGCATCACCAGCCAACGCGGTGACTCGGGCATGGCTAACACACCGATAGCCAAGAAAATAGATGGAATAGCTCCAACTCCGAGCATGAATCGCCAACCCAAATTAGTTGGGAGTTTCGAAAACCCAAAGTTTGATACATATCCAAGTAATATACCTATATAATATATTAAGCTTACTTATTAGAGTAATGTCATACTAGACAAAATCATGACACACAATTACATAACAGCATACCTTTTTATTTTGATCACATGAAAATAGAACAATTCTCAAATATCTTTCAATCTCGAATTACAAAAATAATGAATATTTTTCAATCTATGTCAAAATTGATTCCCAGTACATGTGAGAGTAGAATCACATTAATTGCAATAAAACCACTAAATATTTGTTAAAAGTTGTTTCAAGTGATTTACTGTCATATTTGTTTGAAGTTAAGCTTTACATACGTATGTTTTTGAAAACTGTAAAATCAGTAATACTATGATTCTTAAATTTGTCACATGACTTTAATTAGAAACTGCAATGAAATAAGCTCAATTTCTTCTTGAGTTGGAAAGTAAACTTTGCATTAATGCACAAATGATGTAGATTTAATTTGTTTTTACAGGTTCATTATCATCTAAAAATATTACAAAACACAAAAATATTTACAATTATTCGAAGGCAAAGGGCAGAGAGGGCCAAGCCCACCCAATTTTTTGGGAGAAAAAATATTTACATGCCCAAAAAAAAAAAAAAATGTAAATAGCCCTTCAAGAAGAAATTATGTGTAATACTTCGTCTTAAATGTAATGAGTAAAGAATGGGACACACCCAAAGACACAATTTTTGGGACACAACCCAAAAGATGTGTTTACATCTCTCCTGTGATATCACTGAACCCCACAGTTGTGACACATTTCTTAGATTGTGTCACAAACGTTGTGTATTTGAGTGTCTCAAGTATTACCCAAATGTAATTGAGTCCTCCTTGTATATTTGTCCGACTCTATTTTCTTATCACTTTTCAATTTAGTGGAATCAAATGGTACTATCGATCAAACTTAACAAATCACATTAAGCTATGAATAATAATGATAAAAACCAATTACACCCTTAAATATGTATAAATAAGCGCGGAAAAATCATCTCGAACGCACAACTGTATGCATAAAACTTCAATCGCAGGCCCCATAATAAAAAAATCCATGTACTTACCGAAGTTAATGAAGACTTCAGGGAAAGAAGTGAGGAAACCACGGGACGACGCTGGAGACAACTCGGCGGTGTAGACCGGAGCAATCATGAGTCCATACCCAACTCCGATTCCGGCGACGAACCGGCCGACCATGAGGAAGGCATAGTTGGTGGCGAAACCCATCAAGATAGCTCCGGCGAAGAAGATTGCGGCGGCGAAGACTATTGTGTACCGGCGGCCAATCCAATCGGAGGTACGGCCGGCGGCGAAGGAGCCCAGAAGAGCGTAGAGGCTGAGGATGCCGACGAGGATCTCAACTTGAACGTCGCTGATCTTCAGGTCCTTCTTTATGTAAATTGCTGCTCCACTCATCACTCCGAAGTCTATAAATGATCAATTACTTAGACTCTGTTTGCTTTGTTAATTTAGCAAATTAAACTTAAAAAATGAAAATAAGAGGCCCAGTGTTTTCTTTTTTTCTTTCTGGGTAAATTACACAGACCTCCCTGTTGGCGAAATTACTTGGACCTCTCCTCTATATTGCATTATTACACAGACCTCCCTCTAACTTGAATTTATGATTTTACCTTTATTTTGTTTGTCATTTTATTAAATTGCACACACCTCTCAAGCTATTTCCTCTCTACTATGTGTATATATATACAGTTATAGATATAGATATAGATATACAAATACATACATAATATATAGACATACATAAATATATACATATACTATATATATGGTCAGGCTCTAGAGTGAACAGGATAGAGTGAACATACCCAGTGAACATTTTTGTTTGCCTGAAAAAACCCGCGGGCTGCCTCACTGACCCGCGGATTTTTTCAAGCAAAAAAATATATTCACTGAGTATGTTCATTCTAACATGTTCACTGTAGAGCCTGACCGACTATATATATATATATATATATATGAATTTGAATTTGTTCAAAAAAATAAAAATTTAAACCCAAAGTCATTTGTTCCAAAAACTAATTTTTTCTTAAGATTTAAACCCAAAATCAATTTATTCTAAAAACCTAAGAACTAAACTCAGAATATCAAACCCACCTCAAAGGTGTATACAAGTATCTATGTATATATATTCAATGGCTATATGTATACAAATATGTATGTATATATGTATATACAAGAGAGAGAGAGAGAGAGAGAGAGAGAGAGAGAGAGAGAGAGAGAGAGAGGTTTTTTTTTAATAACTATGGGTAATTTCAGCATTAGCAAATTAAGAGGGGAAGTTTTTGTAAATTTTGTTATCTAGAGGGGAAGTGTGTAATGTAAATCCAAATTTTAAGGGAGGTCTGTGTAATTTTGCAATATAGAGGAGATGTCTGTGTAATGTTGCCAAACTTCAGGAGAAGTTCGTGTGATTAACTCTTTTTTTAATTGTAATTGTGGATATGCAAAAGGTAAATAGTGCATTTTTGCTCACCCTCATCTGCTCACTCATTGCTCACTTATGAACAGTTTTCTGACACGTGTCTATTTTTATTACCATCTTGCCCCTATTCTATTAACACAAGTATTAAATGAGACACGGGTTACAAACTGTTTGTGGGTGACCTGGGTGAGTATTGGGTGAACAATAAAAAGGTGAGCAAAAAATGCACTCGTGCAAAGTTATTATGATGTTTTTTTTTTTTTTTTTTTTTTGGTAATCGGGGGTGTCCGGGCCAACTTGCGCGCACTTCGACTAATCTTTCAAGGCCTGGAGGCACCAAGTGAATACTCCAATAGTCACACCCCATGACTCGAACACTAAGTTATTATGATGTTTGAAAAATAATTTGTGACAATTCTATTAAAAAAAAATGAGTAAATTAATGCGGATGTTTGAGATACGTCAAAAGTTATATTTGACAGCTTTTGGCAAAAAGCAGTACTTTGACTCGATAGAAGCATAAGTAGTCAATTAAACACACACTTTGTCCTATCAAAAAAAAAAAACACACCCACACTTTGGCAGCAGTTCAGTCGTGAAACTCCAAAAGTTATTATTATTTGATGACCTCAGCTTAAGTAATTCAATTGCAAAAGGTTAATTGCGAGTCCACTGACATTTTTTTTTATATATACATTGTGGGAGGGAGAAATTGAACACACACTGACACACCCACTTGGGTGGGGATGACCTTTGGCCACTAGGATAGAGTGGGGGAATGACCTTTGGCCACTAGGGTAGGATAAACATCCTTTGAGTTCACCGACATTAAATTGTATTAATTTGCAGAAGCTACAACTACAATTTAAAGTAATTCAATCGCAAAAGGCATAGGGCAAATATCTGAATGTAAGAAGAATATACAGGGAGTAGCTAGTAAATTGTAGAATTGACTTACCATAACCTAGTAATATAGAAATCATTGAAGCTAAAATTGCACAAGCAAAAGCAAACTTGTTTCTTTTTGGTTTCTTGGGGGGATCAAAACCTGGTATAGGTCTGAGGGATTCATCGGAGACGCCACTGTTCTCCAGCTTCCGGTCAGCCATCCTAGATAGATAGAGAGAGAGAGAGAGAGAGGGTGTAGTAGGTGTAGTGGAGTTAAGAAACTGAGTTTTATTTAGACAAGATGGCAAGTCTTAGTTATTGTTTGGTGCGAAGCGGTAGAGTGGGTTCCACGTGGATTTTATAATAATGAAGGGCTAATATCATACGTTGGTCTCATTGACTAATTTCTCTACATATAGATATCAAACCATATCCAATGACATAAAATACAGCTCCTAATTAAAATAAATCAATTTTTGTTTTGTTTTAGTTTGTTTTCTAGCTGCCCTCCCCAATAATTATAATAGTGTATGCGAGCCTAAAGATTTCCAAAATTTTCAACTTAACATATAAAAGTGTATTACTTAAATCGGTGGCGGGTGTAAAAATTTTACGTTGGATTGTTCAGGGTACAACTTAGAAGTGACAATTGTGGTGGTTAAGTTTACGGGACAGGGCCTTAGAGAGTTTTATTTGGTTCCATTTTTACGCATTTTTCGTGTGAAAATTTCTTTAAGTAAGAAGTAAAAAGAAAATATATATGATTTGAACAAACATTTAGAGTAAGTTGGGTTACAATTATGTTACTATTAGTTCAGTTACTCTTTATTTAGAAGTTACGACATAGCCCATGATTTTGGATGGTTTAGATTGCAATTAGTGTTGCATTGATATCTATGTTATAAGTTTATAATCTTGTCCTATATACATGTTTTCAAAGTGGGTAGGCTTGGAATTTCAACTCTATGAAAATTAACACAAAAATTCGAACATGCAGAAAATGAAGCTTAATTTCTAAAATATTAAGGGGGCCGGGCTTAAGTGTACTTAAATTTGGTTGTTATTTATTTATTTATTTTATTTATTTTTATTTTTATTTTTTTATTTTAGTTATATTAGAAAATTGGGAGCTTCGGCCATAACTCCCCCTCAAATAAAACTCTTTTAAGCTAAAATCCATGCTACTTTTCTTTAACTCATTAGGTCATTTTTATGCCTAAAAAACTTTAAATGTTATATCTTGTACGTACGGCATTATGGTCCTCCAGTTTCTCTGTTTTTTTTTTTTTTGGCAAATAATGTTCACAGCAAAGAAACAATTTTGTGGTTCAAAAGCGAACAGATTTTATAAGTGTCAGATAAGTATTGATTTCTTGTACGTATAAGAGTTCGTATCTTATATAATAACCCTCCTAAAATTGGTTTTTTTGTCAAATCAGCATATCACTGGATTTTACAAAAAATGAAATAAAAAGTAAGACTCAGACTGAACTTGATCTTGTTGTAGGCATTTCCAAATAAATTAAAAGGTAAGATTCAGACTGAACTTGATCTTGTTGTAGACATTTCCAAACAAACTCTAAATTATTATAAATAAGTAAATAAAAAGTCGTGATAAGTCAAGAAAGTCAATAGCAAGAAAATAGAGAGAGAGAGAGAGAGAGAGAGAGAGAGGGGGGGGGGGGGGGGGGGTGAGAATCAAATGATTATTTTAGAGAAAATTAGGTTTAAGGACAATTTAGGGGAATTAATTAAGTGGTTTAAGGACATGAAAATGTTTTCATTTTGGTTTAGGTCTCTCACTAAGGTAATTGTGTTGATTAACCTCCTTAAGTAATTTTATTTTATTATTTATGACATTTTTGCCTATAATGTGTGTTAACTCTTCTGAAATTTTTGCACAACTTGTTCAGAGTGGTGAAATTTCACCAGTCGCTATTTCTACCACCAACGACAACCATCAACACCATCGATCACCACCTCCTGGCCTTCTGAAAATTCACAATGTGTTTCAGAGTAGTGAAATTTCAACAGTCGCCATTTCTACCACCAACGACCTCCATCAACACCACCGACCATCATCACCACCGACTACTGAAATTTCACAACGTGTACAGAGTGGTGAATTTTTACCAGTTTTCAAAACTGAAACATTCACATTTGCACAACTGAAGCATTCAAAATTTCGAACGAGACTTCGTCTACTCTGGCGACCTTAGATCTAGTCGTTCCACACTTGTCACATGCTAGATCTAGTCGCACCAACATCGCAACCCAGATTTGGTCGATTTGCAATCACAACCCCATTGAAGCATTAGCAAAACCCAAACAACCCTCGCTTCTATGTTTTTCTTCAGAAACTCCATTGTTATTGTCTTCCGAGCTTCAAGGTTGTAGATTCGCAATCTTTGAAAACTCTATCGCGTCATGATCGTCAATTATTGGCGATTTGCATTTGGGTAGAAAATGGCGAAGGCTATCGGATGTCGCAAAGCTCGTCGTCGAAAATCGCAAAGCTCGTGTGACGATAAGGATAATCGGAGGTTGCAAATCGCATAGTGGTGGAGTGGAATCGGTGGCTAAGAGAGTAGGGGCAGACAGACAGAGGGTAAAAGGGGGGCTTCCCCCACCCCCCTCTGTTTTTGAAAATAACACAGAATGCCCTCCATATAAAAAGGAAGGTTAGGGGTTGTTTTATTTATTTTCACGCCTCATTTCAAACATCCTACGCTCTTTCTCTCTCTCTCTCTCTCTCTCTCTTCGACTCTCAGCTGTTAGTAGTGATGGCTCTCGCCTTTCACTCAGGTGACGCCGGCGACTGGAGAGTAGAGGATGACCAGATACTCCTTTGGAGTTTGCATCTTAGTTCTCCCCCTCTCTCTCTCTCTCTCTCTCTCTCTCTCTCTCTCTCTCTAATGACTATCATTTGTTGATTGTTTTTGTTTTCCTTTTTGATTTAACCATCTCAAGACTCAACACAAAGTCAATCGTGAATCTTCCAATTTTTTTTACCACTGGTCAGCCAGTAGCAACCACCAATTATCACATGAGGTTAGTGTTTTTTGTGAATTGTACATTTGCATAAAGGATTGTTGATATTTGATTTGGAGTGATTGTTGATTTTTTATTTATTTATTATTATTATTGTTTTTAATTTTCGTTTGTTTTTCATTATTGCTTGGAAATTGTTTGTTGAACAAATAGGATTTGTGGTTTGAAGTTATAGATATTCAAGAATTATGGAGAAATTAACTTTAATGTTATTGATGTTGAATAGCTATTTGTTCAATTATTCAAGTAATTGGGTTTGAAGTCACTCAAATTATAGTGTTATAGATATTCGAAGATTTGTCTCAAAGATGTAGATAGTCATGGACTCTAGGTGTTTGTTTAAATGTCTATTCATAAATGTGGGAAGTTGGTGGCATGGGGATATGCCCAGCTATGATTCTGGGAGGGGCAAGGGTGTGTGATGTTTGTATTTTCATCATGCTTTATGGCTCTATTTGATAAAATTTGCTTTTAAAAAAAATTATAAAGCTATTAAATAGGAAATCTTATGTTGCCTTTAAAATTTGCTTTTGAGAATTTTTTTTTTTTTTTTAAAGCCTAAGCCCCCTTGATCCAAAAAAGAGAGATACTTATTACTGAACATTTTTTTAATTGTGCTTAAGCCAATATAATCACCCTAAACCTTATATCGATCTAATTAGCAAATTATTTAATCCACTCATTGCTTATGCGTTGAAACGTGGCATGATAGGGATGAGAAGTCTGTATAATTTTCTTGGGTCAACAGCGATGCGCTGATCTATCAAGAGATATAGATGGACACCCTTTCACTTTAATTATGGCAACTTTTATTGGGGTCCTGGGGAGTGTCGCTATGAGTCTATTGGGTCACCATAACACATTAGAGTTGCAACTTTCTCATCAATTATTGCCCACATTATTCAGAAGGACTAATATTTAGTATACAAAATAGTAGCTTTACACAAAGAAATAAGTACAATTAAAATATATTACTTAAAGAACAGAGAAACATTAAAATTTGTGAGTCCAATATATACTTCAAATAAAAGGCTAGATGTGTACAATTACAGATTTGGAACATTATACAAAAATTGTATTACTAAATATCCAAGTACGGAGCTATTAGTAGGCTCATTGGGGTGTAGCCTCCCAAATTCTGGTAAATTTTGTTAGTACACCTGCATAACCTCTACCCCTCTCCCCACAAAATAAACAATTAAATAAATAAAAGAAAAAAAAAATTCTTAACTCCGCCCATACAAATATCAAATCTTAAGACACCAAAAACAAAACATCAAATACCCAATAGCGCATAGCTTCCTAATGAAAGAAATGTAAAACTAACGATTTAGGAATAACAAATATTCCATACAAAGATTAAATGCATAAACACAAATACACCATCAAAGACCCAAAATACCTCAAATTAGTCTTTTCTCTTTTGCAGACCTTTGGTCTTATCATAACCCGAAACTCTAACCCTAGCCGTTTTGTCTTCCTCATCTTCGTTGTTGTTGCCTTGAAGCGTTGGTTCAGAAACCCGATGATATTGGACATTTAAAATCATCAAAATTGACTGAAATAAGGCTATGACTAAAAAAAAAACCGGAGGACTGAAATAACGTAAGAAGTGAGAGAAAGGAAGGGGGGTATCCTACGGTATAATCTGTAAAATGAAATGCATATATATATATACACACATAGAAAGAGGGTAAGGAAGTGGAATACTGAGAATTAATGGGGAGGTAATTTTTGCTTTTGGATAGCATATATGTAGGGTATTCGCAGAGGTACAATTCTTCTGATTAAATGCATAGACATACACATAGGGAGTGAGGAAGAAGAATGATCACAATTGATAGAGAAATAATGAGGTTTTTTACTGGAGTACTGGGTATTTCATTACATATTAGTGTTCTTTAATTTTACCAAGGTATTGAACATCTAATTCTCTAAATTTCAAATTCTAACAATCATAATAAAAATGGATTCTTTAGATTTCAGTCATTTATTATTGTAGCTTTTTCTAGAAAAAGATACATTCTATAAATTAACTTAGAAATTAGTCCTTCATTTTTTTGATGACTAAAATACCCCCACTCCCACAAATCATGGTTTTTAAATTTAAAATCCATATAACTATATATAGCCCGGATCTTAAGCGGACCGTAAAAAATGGACCTAAAAGACGGACTGTATAAAAGGTGAGAATTTCTCACAAAAAAGTGAGAATTTATCACATTTTCAAATTTCTCACTTTTTTTAAAATTTGTGAGAAATTCTCACAAAATACACAGTCTGTCTTTTAGGTCCGTTTTTTATGGTCCGCTTAAGATCCGGACTGTAACTATATATATATATATCTATATAATAAGTTAGAGCGGTGTGGGTCCCTCTATTTTAGCAACTTACAATCTTAGTCATTGAGACAAGTTTAGATATTTTTAACCCTAGGATCGTTGGTCCATCAAATCTCACCAAATGTATAAAAATCTCACCCTCACAATAGTCCATCTCACCTAACTCAATCTCTTTTTGAATTGCCATATCAGAAAGAATCACCACAAGCTATATATATGGTATATGTGAATATTGACTCAAATTTAAATTCTTTGTAGTTACTTTATTAAAGAGATTGGAAAGAGTATGATAGCAAAGTATACATTATTGATGTCTGTCACACACATAACACATATATAGTTAATAGTTCCTAAAATGTTAGCACTTGAATATTATAACACGCAAAAAAAAAATAAAAAAAAAAAATCAATCCATTTTTAAAAATGTGTAGGTTATATAAGAAAAGAAAATGGTCCCTAATACTAAGTACCAAATTTAGGTAAATTCTATCATGAAAAAAAATAAAAAAAAATAAAAAAATAAATCACAATATTTTAGCCATGAAAAACCATCATTTTGGCACTTATTTTCTGTAGTGGCGAGTCTCCTTGGCACTATTTTTTTATTCTTAAGAATTCTTTGCATTTGTGTCATGTGTGGTAACTTTGCAGTTATTATTAATTTGTAATCAAAGAAATGGCTTTTTTAGAATTCAGTCATTTTTCAATGACTGGGCGTAATGTGTGCAGTGTCCTAATAATCTTTCCAAATTCAAATAAGATAGATTTGAAGGATATGGTCAGTTTCTTTGACTACTCCACTACTGATTTCTCTCTCTCTCTCTCTCCCCCTTCTTCTCCAGCCTTCTCATTTTCAACTCATTGCCTCCTCCACCCGCCGGACCACAATTGGCAGTCACTTTCAAGGTACTCTCTCTCTCTCTCTCTCTCTCTCTCTCTCTATATATATATATATATATATATGGGTATTACTTGGGGCACAACTTTCATACAATTTTCATACAACCTCCCCAAAAGATGTGTCTATCTGTTTCCTATGTCACTGTGGGGTCCAGTGACATCACAGGAGAGAGATAGACACATCTTTTGGGGAGGTTGTATGAAAGTTGTATGAAGGTTGTGTCTCAAATATTACTCTATATATATATATCACATGTGTGTGGGTGTTTGTGTGTTTGGGTGGGTGCGTGCATGCATGTGTGTGTTTGTGTGAAAACTGTGCATGTGTGCATCTCTGTGTGTGAGGGTGTTTCTGTGTGTGCATGAATGTGTGGGTGTTTATGTGTGTGTGACTATGTGCGTGGAATTGTGTATGTGTGCGTTTCTGTGTGTATGGGTGTTTTTGTGTATGCGTGCATGAGTGTGTTTATGTGTGTGCGACTATGTGCGTTGAACTGTGCATGTGTGCGTCTCTGTGTATGTGTGTGTGGGGGGGGGGGGGGGGGGGTGTTTTTGTGTATGCGTGCATGTGTGTGTGTTTATGTGTGTATGACTATGTGCGTGGAACTGTGCATGTGTGCGTCTAGCTGTGTATGGGGGTGTTTCTGGGTGTGCGACCATGTAAGTGTTCACACTGCCCCTTTTTTTTAATTGTTATATTCATATTTTAACACTCTGCATAGATATTAGTCATAGACTGATTTGTTCTCTCTCTATTTTTTTTCTTACAGGTTTTCACATCTCAGTATTGGACCTCTCAGCAGCCATCATTAATATTAAGCATACTGAGTTGAATACCTTCTCTCTCTTTTTTCCCTTTTCTTTTTTCTTATACATCCTTCTTGCAAAGGTAATTTTTTTTATTCTCTAGGAAATAAACCCCTTTGAAGTAATTGCTAACTTTTTTTCTGTCAAGTTCTGTATTTGCTAACTTTAATTTTGTTATATTTTTTAGTTTTTGTTGAAGGTGGTCCGGTTCTACATATGTTTTTTTTTTTTTTTTTTTAAGGTAGTCCCGTATTATAGTTTTCATTGATAAAAAGGCACAACCACCTTTTAAATCTAATCACATATGTTTGAGAATCAATTGGGAACCATTTGAGTACATGTTAGACTCATTAAAAAATTGGTAATAGTACTAACTTTATTTTCACTTTGTGTTGTTATGGTTCATTTCTTTTGTTTGATCTTTTTCAAACTTTTTCCTTATGGGTCAGGTTCATAGGGACTAAAGCATGGGTTTTATTTGTCTTTTTGAATTACTCAAGTTCTCTTCGGTTCCTTATCTCTTTCTTCTTGGATTTGTATTTTACTTTTTCTCTTTGGTTCCTTATCTCTTTTTTCTTGGGTTAAAAAATAACGTCGATTTTATCTGCATTAAAATCTTAGTAATCAGATCTAATTGTATTTTACTTTTTCTTTTTTCTTAGGTTCAAAAATGACGTTGATTTTATCTGCATTAAAATCTTAGTAATCAGATCCAATTGTATTTTACTTTTTCTTTTTTCTCAGGTTAAACAGTTTTGAAATTTTTTTTTTTACTTAAAAGAGTATCGTATATCTAGAACCTTTATAATCAATTTTATAAACATAAAAAAGATATCATGTAGGTAGAACTAACTTTTACTATAGTTTGGTTCTTTTTTCTTTTTGTCCCTCTTTTTTTTTTACTGTCCATTGTCATAAATATCCTTTCATTTTACACTTTTTATTCCATTTTTAATTCAACGGTTTGGTTATCTATGGGATATTAACACACCATTGCTAATCTTGCTTTGAATTTTTAATTCTATTTCATTTTTAATTCATTTGTTTCATTTTAATTTGTCATTTATGTTAATTTTTTAGCTAACCTATCTGTATTGATTCTTTCAATATTTTGCAGATGGACGGAGACCTGAAGAAAACCGTGATGTAGATATTTTTTTTTCCTTTTATTTTACATTTTTAGTTACTATAACTTAAGATGTTTTATGCAATAAGTACAATTTTTTTTAAAAAAAAAGAAACGTTGGCATTAGCAATATGTACAATTTAAATAACTTAAATTTTGGGACATGTATTGACAATACTTTCTCTTATCAATATTTTTTAAATAACTCAAATTTTGGGACATGTATTGTTATATTCTATTGTCTATTTAGAAAATGAGTTTTTCCATCACTATGGTTGTTAATTTTGCTATCAGTTTATAGGTCATTTGATTAGTTCTATCAGTTTCATATAGTCCATAAGGCCAATTAGTGAAATGAGTAATGCTGCTTCCCAAATATTGGCTAAATAATCACAAAAGGTTTGCTTTTATTTTTTATTTCTTTCCAAAAGCTTAAAGAACGCCCTTTTTTTTCACTTTGTGCCCTTGGCACGGGTTATGACTAGTATATATAACAAATCAGGGTTTAGAAATTCAAAATCCATATAATACATATATATCTTATAGAAATCTAGAAATGGATCAAATCCAAGATTGAATTAATATGAATTTTGATTCTGCAGTACAAAAAAAAAGGAGCAAAGACAAATTATGGGCAAAGTTGGGTAAACAAGAACCAGATCAAGAGAGAGAAGCTCAAACTCAGGTTCATATTATATTCAGTGATAAGCATACAACAACACTCATGTTATATAAGATCTAATCTTCAACAAGATAAAGACATGAAATCAAAAGCCCATAAATTTGAAACCCAGACCGCATACAACGCCCCCTTTCTCGATAACCTAATGTTAAATTCTATATATAATGGTAAGAAATTATCTGTCACACCCGTGCCGAAAAATCTTTTTGTTTTAAATGGAAGTATTAATGTTGATTTATAATTGAGGTTGACCGTGGGTCAACGGAGGTATCAAGTGAGGACACGTTAATCCAATAATTCATGAAAAATTTGAAATGATTAAATGACATGTAATACCCATATCTAGAAAATGGAAGTAATATTTATATTTCATGCATTAATTATTATAATTAATTGCATGTGATATTTGAATAAGTTCCAGTTACCCCGATGTGATAAGTGCTTGATAAGGGCACAGTTGGACAGATGTGAAATGGGACGCACGGGAGGTCCAGAGTAGATAAATTGCATTTATGTGATTAAATGAATATTTGTTTAAATATTGCTTTTAATATTTTATTACTAGTATGACCTTTTATGGTACCAGTTTGGTACCTTAGTGAGAGCGATTAGGAATATGGTTCACAATTAGTAGGCTAATTAGCAACTTTATAAAATATTTGGGACCACTTTTGGGACCCATACGTGACATAGACATACCCACTTAGATATCGGGGTAGTTAATATAATTTTTAGGGGGTTTCGTAATAGACTTTAGAAAGTAGTAGGGGTGTAAATAAAAATAAAGAAATTGGGGGTACGAGATATCTCATACCACTTTGTCATCTACCTCATCACACTTTAAAACATAGGAATCAAAACAAAAGTTTCAGAGAGTTAGAGCTTCAACGGGAGAGAAAAAAAAAAGGATTTCGAGTTATTTTGTCGCCGTAGCTTCGTCGTACGATCTCTGTTTCACGAACCGAAGTCATATTCGGACTTGTGGAGGTGAGAGGATTATTTCTATGTCTTTCTCTTTCACTTTTGATGATGTTTTTCTGCGACCTATTTTAAGGGATGATACATATGTGATATATATCTATGGATATCATTGGGAATAACTAAAGCTAGTTTTGCGAAAGAGTTTGAGATTTTTAGGCTTGTTTGGGACTTATTCGTGAGGTGAGTGTCCTAATCCCAAAATTGGATATTTAATGTTAATTATTTGTTAGTGAATGCTTAAATTGCTTAATTGTGATTAAGTAGAAAAATATGTGATTAATTATTATTTAACATGTCCAAAAATGCTGAAATTGCCATGTTGACATGTTGAGTTGCTTATGTACTTATTTGGGTCAAAGGGTCTCAAGTGATAATCATCATTATTTAGCCCGTATATTCAATGGCTATATATATATATACAAATATGTATGTATGTATGTATGTATGTATGTATGTATATACAGGAGAGAGAGAGAGAGAGAGAGAGAGAGAGAGAGAGAGTGTGTGTCACACCCCAACCCGCCTCGTGCGGATTAGGACATGTGTAACAATGCTACAAGCTCACAATTACAATAATTTGCAAAGAAACATACGAATTACTAAGAAACGCATGTATTTAACCACATTAAACAACTCTTTTGTTACAAAATAGGCCCCAAGGGTAAAATGGTAATTAATAAGATATAGAAAATTTTATACCAAAAGATAGTTCTTTGAGTCCCGGTTCCAACGCAAAAAACGGCGCGCGAATCCGAGTTTTCTAGAGAGAGTTATGTCCGTTTTCGTAAAAGCCGACAGTGCTGAATCTGGACTAGCGGATCGATCCGCCCAAAACCGGATCGATCCGGATCTAGCAGATTGCCATCTTAGGCTCCTCCAGAAGCTCCGGATCGATCCGCTCAAGGCCCGGATCGATCCGGTTCCTGCAGAACCCATTTTTGACAGTAAAACCTCTGCTAAATCAACCCAAACTCACCCAAATCATCATCAAACCTCATGGAATCCTCAAGAAATCATTTCCAAAACCATTTATAAATACGTTAAACATTTCCAACCACAAATCCAAGTTCTTTCAAACATCCAAAACACTATCATGACCTCATTTGGATCAAAACAAGTGATTACCACCAAATTCTTTCAAGAACAACCATAAGCATGAAACTTTCCAAATAGCATTTCCAAAATCATTCAATCCACTTAGTGACAAAAAGAAACTTACACAAAAGAGTTGCGACGCATATTTGGACTTGCCAGAAAGGTTCATTTCCAATCCATCTCACACATATTCATAGTTGAAACTTAAGGACATACATAGAATTTACAAGGTAAACCTCAAATCCTCCAAATTCTTACCAAAACTAACTATTAACATCGAGGATAACACAAGTTTCTACAAATTTACATTAAACACATAAGCTATAGAATCCCAACTAGTTTTCAATCTCTCCAGCTCTACAACTACGAGTCAAGGCTTTAAGCCACAAGTTAAAGATATTAATCCACAAGTTATACTATATAACATGTTATAAACATATTTACAAGACCCAAATCTCTTCCCCAATCCCGAGCGCGTCACTTCCTCTCCGGGTATGGCTCCGTACCTGCGGTGGTTGTTATTTACCACAACAGAAACAGAAAACGATTTTCTTAAGCATTACGCTTAGTGAGAATTCTAAACATGGCTGAATGTTTAAACATGTGCAATGCAACAATAAACACATAAATCATATCTTTGTAATCGCCGAGTCACCGGTTCAATGATTCATTCAGACCCGGGACCTCCCTTGGTCCCCTGGCCACTTCTATTCCTTGGACTTCTGTATTTCTCAGATTCTTCCTCTTCACCACCCTTATTACTCCCAACTAATGAATCATTTTTCCGGTGCTCATTGAATACCACATAAACATATAAGCACATAAACATTTAGGCACATAAATTCTTCATAAAGCTAACATGCAATTCACAAATTAGTAACTACATGCTTTCTAAACATGAATAATCAACACAATGAGATCATTCTCTACATCTTTACATCATTGATGCCTTGAACATAGTTAAACACAACCATTCTTTAGGCTAGAAAACTCACCTTAGCAAGATCTACCCAAATTCAAGCTAGAAATGAAGAATTCCTTCACAAATCTTGCTCAATTTTTACCCAAAGTAAATCCTACATGGTTTTGGTTCAACAAATATCATTTATCAAGAACGGTTACCGGAAAAACGTTGCCAAAAATGAAAACAAATTACGTGCATGTGATCCTCTTATCTCCACGAGTCCAAAAGTGGTCTCGGATCGTGAATCCGGCGAACGGCGGCAACGATACGGCGAAAGACGTCGTCGGTGACGATCCGTCTTTCTCTCGGTGAACTCTCTCTTTTGTTTTTCTTTGATTTGCTGTAAATGAGAGTCTCTCATTCTCTCTTGACACATACAAAATGCCCAAACATGAGGTGTCTTAACCTCATTTTCCCCATTTTCTGTTTACACCCCCGGAACTCTTACGTTCTCATTATGAAACCCCCCCAAACATTCCATTAACTACCCAATTATCTAATGAGTATTTGTCTAAGTTCTGTATGGGTCCCAACGTGGGTCCCATATATTTTATGAAGTTGCTATTGCACCTACTAATTATCAATCTTTTTCAATTATACCCTTATTTGGGTGTCCAAACTAATATCAAATGCTAACCATGTATCATCATATAATATAAAAAGCGTTTAAGCAAATATTCAAGTAATCACATAAATGCATCTAATCACGTAAAATTGCAAATTTTATTTAGGCCCTTCACTGGGTCCCACTTCCAAACCTGTCCCTACTCACTGGGGACTTTTCCAATTGGTGTCCTTTTCTGAACACCTTTTCCACGGGTGAGTCCAAGCCTCCCCTTAATCCATTTTATACACTAATTATATTAATTATTGCATATAATATTATAACCCGTTTTCCAGGTACGGGTGTTACAGAGAGAGAGAGAGAGAGAGAGAGAGAGAGAGAGAGAGAGAGAGAGAGAGAGAGAGGTTTTTTTTTTTAATAACTATGGGTAATTTCAGCATTAGCAAATTAAGAAAGGAAGTTTTTGTAAATTTTGTTATCTAGAGGGGAGGTGTGTGTAATGTAAATCCAAATTTTAAGAGAGGTCTGTGTAATTTTGCAATATAGAGGAGAGGTCTGTGTAATTTTGCCAAACCTCAGGAGAAGTTCGTGTAATTAACCCTTTTTTTAATTGTAATTGGGGATATGCAAAAGGTAAATAGTGCATTTTTGCTCACCCTCATCTGCTCACTTATAAACAATTTTCTAACACGTGTCTATTTTTATTACCTTCTTGCCCCTATTCTATTAACACAATTATTAAATGAGACACGGGTTACAAACTGTTCGTGGGTGACTGGGTGAATATTGGATGAACAATAAATATGTGAGCAAAAAATGTACTCGTGCAAAGTTATTATGATGTTGTTTGAAAAATAATTTGTGGCAATTCTATTGAAAGAGAATTGAGTAAATTAATGCGGATGTTTGAGATACGTCAAAAGTAATATTTAACAGCTTTTGGCAAAAAGCAGTACTTTGATTCGATAGAAGCATAAGTTGTTGTCAATTAAACACACACTTTGTCCTATCAAAAAAAAAAAACACACATACACTTTGGCAGCAGTTCAGTCGTGAAACTCCAAAAGTTATTATTATTTGATGACCTCAGCTTAAGTAATTCAATTGCAAAAGGTTAATTGCGAGTCCACTGACATTTTTTTTTATACATTGTGGGAGAGAGAAATCGAACACACACTGACACACCCACTTGGGTGGAGGAATGGCCTTTGGCCACTAGGGTAGGATGAACATCCTTGAGTTCACCGACATTAAATTGTATTAATTTGCAGAAGCTACAACTACAACTTAAAGTAATTCAATCGCAAAAGGCATAGGGCAAATATCTGAATGTAAGAAGAATATACAAGGAGTAGCTACTAAATTGTAGAATTGACTTACCATAACCTAGTAATATAGAAATCATTGAAGCTAAAATTGCACAAGCAAAAACAAACTTGTTTCTGTTTGGTTTCTTGGGGGGATCAAAACCTGGAATAGGTCTGAGGGATTCATCGGAGACGCCACTGTTCTCCAGCTTCCGGTCAGCCATCCTAGAGAGAGAGAGAGAGAGAGAGAGAGAGAGAGGGTGTAGTAGGTGTAGTGGAGTTAACAAATTGAGTTTCATTTAGACAAGATAGCAAGTCTTAGTTATTGTTTGGTGCGAAGCGGTACAGTGGGTTCCACGTGGATTTTATAATAATGAAAGGGCTAATATCATACGTTGGTCTCATTGACTAATTTCTCTACATATAGATACCAAACCATATCCAATGACATAAAATACAGCTCCTACTTAAAATAAATCAAATTTTGTTTTGTTTTAGTTTGTTTTCTAGCTACCCTCCCCAATAATTATAAAAGTGTATGCGAGCCTAAAGATTTTCAAAATTTTTAACTTAACATATAAAAGTGTATTACTTAAACCAGTGGTGGGTGTAAAAATTTGACTTTGGATTGTTCAGGGTAGAACTTAGAAGTGACAATTAACCACCTCCCTTGTGGCTGGATGGCAAGGTCTCTGGGTGTTATACTATAACACCCGTATTTGTGTTATTGTATTTCATTGCATTTGTCATGCATGATAATGTGAGGTGTTGTGCATTTTGGCACGTGTTTGAGTAAGTTTTGACTCACGAGTTGATTTGGGTGTCTGTATTAGAGAACCCTTTGAAACTATGTTGATTGAGGATTTATTGTTGTGACGTCTCTCCGGGTATGAGACGGTCACTGTGGAACATTTTAAATGTTTATCTGAAAATAAATGTTTACCTGTGTATTTCAATATCTGTATCATTTTCTGTTTTAGAATTTATTTCTGTTGTTAGATTTAGTACCCTGGTGAGGACGAATTAACACGCAATTAATTTGGTAGGCTAATTAGCAACTTCGGAAACGTCATATAGAAATTCACGTTTTAGCGACCAAACGAAACTTAGTCGAAAACTTTTATAATTTTGAAGTTTCACTTATAAAGCTATGAATTAGCTGTGTAGAAAGTTTCAGAGGCTGATTAGGAGTTTGGAAAACTCGTGGGGAGGTAAACGTAATTCTGAAGAGTTTTGCCTATATATAGATAGAGATGGTTGAGATATTTTCATAACTTCTAACCTAAAATTCCAAAAGGAGGCCAAATGGGGGCCAAGGGGGATTTTTGAAGCTTAGAGCTTCTCGACGCCAAACGACGGACTTCTGCCCGTTTATTTTCTCCCAGATTTCATATTCGAGCTCCTCGAGGTAAGAGCTTCATTTTGATACCTATTAGGGCCTGTTTGGCTAAGTTTTCCGAAAATTTATTTTCTAGAATTTTTCATAAAAGTTGATAAATGGAATTTTGATTCATAGGAATTGTACTAGACGGACTTCTGCACGTTCTTTGTGCACGGGTTTTCTTCAGATTGAATTATAGGAGCGTTATTCGGAGGTGAGTGATTCAACTATGTTTTTGGAATGATTTCTTGACATGTATTCATGTTTTGTGTGAATAACATGTATTAATTCTTAGAGATATATTGTGTAGTTCATATTCGGCATTTATATTGATAAGTAGGCTCAATAGCACGGTGATATGTTTTGATTACCGCGAGTATGGTGATATGTATTTGAGCATGTTAAGTTGCTTATGTGGGTCAGAAGGAGCACGTGGTCACCGTGCCATTTTGTGGAGCCGATATAGGCATTAAGGTCGCACGATTGAAGAGAAGAATCGTGGGTCTTACCCTTTCGCGTGGACTTATTGGCGAGGAGTCGCGGATTGGGAGTATGGACGGGCACGTGAGTCTCCGGCGACTAGTATGAAATGTAGAGATGTGAATGCGGACATGTTTATCATTCATGTACGTATGTTGATTTATTCACTAAGCTTTAGCTTAAACAAATCGAATATCTGTGGTTATTCAAATAACCATTTCAGGTGTTAATGCTGGCGAGGAATCGGAGAAGTGAGTACGTGGGTTGGGAGTTCTTTTGGAAGGCAACTTGAATGTTAACTTTGTAGTTTTGGAACAATAGGATGTTGTAATAAGAATTTTCATTGTTTTAACTTATGTTTAACTTCGTATGATAGAATGGATTTTAAACCGTTGTAATAGTTAGTGACATGTTGAAATCCTGCTTTAGAAATGTTTTAATACAGCTAGGATTACTTTGGTTTGAGTTTGGATTGAGTGGTTGATCCTTGGTGAAAGTTAGGAAGCTTTTAAAACCTGAAATTCTGCAGATTGGGGCTGCTGCCAGGGGAGCAGTCGACTGGTCCTGTGTTCAGTCGACTGGATCCCTGTGCCTGCTAGCCACTGCTTGTTAATATGGCAAAAGCAGTCGACTGGACCCTTCCTCAGTCGACTGGACCTCTGTAAGTTAATGTGTTTATTTTGATTCTGCTTGATTCAGTCGACTGAAAGCTGGAGCCCCAGTCGACTGACCCTAGTCTCAGTCGACTGGAATTACTATTATACCCTTTTGAAAACTCTCTGCCTTCTTCAGTCGACGGAGCAGTCGACTGAACCTCTGGTTTTAAAATGTGTTTTATTTTTCCGCTGCGTGTGTTCTTCAAACCTAATTTTGGGAACGTTAATGAATTGGTTTAGCCTCGGTGGTGTGCCACGGGCTTCGGTTCCGCTATTGTGGGACCGGGCTGTGACATATACCCAGAGATCTCAAGTTCGAATCTCAAGGGGGTGGCTACAAGTGATTCACCCGGACGCCCTGACGTCGTGGGATTAGTCGAGATGCGCGCAAGCTGACCCGGACACCTACGGTTACCAAAAAAAAAAAAAAACTTAGAAGTGACAATTGTGGTGGTTAAGTTTACGGGACAACGCCTTGGAGAGTTTGATTTGGTTCCATTTTTTCGCATTTTTCATGTGAAAATTTCTTTAAGCTAAGAAGTAAAAAGAAAATGTGATTTGAACAAACATTTAGGGTAAGTTAGATTACAATTATATTACGGAGTACTATTATAATTAGTTCAGTTACTTTTTATTTAGAACTTATGACATAGCCCATGGTTTTGGATGATTTGGATTACAATTAGTGTTGCATTAATATCTATGTTATAAATTTACAATCTTGTCCAATATACATGTTTTCAAAGTGGGTAGGCTTGGAATTTCAACTCTATGAAAATTAACACAAAAATTTCGAATATGCAGAAAATGAAGCTTAATTTTCTAAAATATTAATTAAGGGGGGCGAGCTTAAGTGTACTTAAATTTGATTTTTTAGTTATATTAGAAAATTGGGAGCTTTGGCCATAGCCCCCCCTAAAATAAAACTCTTTCAAGCTAAAATTCATGTTACTTTTCTTTAACTCATTAGGTCATTTTTATGCCTAAAAAACTTTAAATGATACTTCTTGTACGTACGGCAATATGGTCCTCCAGTTTCTCTGTTTTTTTTTTTTTTGGGCAGATAATGTTCACAGCAAAGAAACAATTTTGTGGTTCAAAAGCGAACAGATTTTGTAAGTGTCAGAAAAGTATTGATTTCTTGTATGTTTAAGAGTTCGTATCTTATATAATAACCCTCTTAAAATTGGTTTTTTTGTCAAATTAACATATCACTGGTTCTTACAAAAATGAAATAAAAAGTAAGACTCATACTGAACTTGATTTTGTTGTAGGCATTTCGAAATAAATTAAAAAGTAAGATTCAGACTGCACTTGATCTTGTTGTAGACATTTCCAAACAAACTCTAAATTTTTATAAATAAATGGTTTAGGTCTCTCACTAAGGTAATTATGTTGATTAACCTCCTTTAGTAATTTTTTTATTATTATTTATGACATTTTTGCCTCTAATGTGTATTAACTCTTCTAAAATTTTTGCACAACTTGTTCAGAGTGGTGAAATTTCACCAGTTGCCATTTCTACCACCAACGACTGCTATCAACACAATCGATCACCACCTCCTTCTGAAAATTCATAACGTGTTTCAGAGTAGTGAAATTTCAACAATCGCCATTTCTACCACCAACGACCTCCATCAACACCATCGACCACCATCAGCACCTCCTACTGAAATTTCACAACATGCAGAGTGGTGAAATTTTACCAGTTCCAAATTTCATAACTGAAACATTTACATTTGCACAACTGAAGCATTCAAAATTTCCAATGAGACTTCGTATACTCTGGCGACCTCATATCTAGTCGTTCCATACCTGTCACATGCCAGATCTGGTCGCACCAACATCGTGACCCAGATCTGGTCGATTTGCAATCGCAACCCCACTGAAGCATTAGCAAAACCCAAACAACCCTCACATCTATGTTTTGCTTCAGAAACTCCATTGTCATTGTGTCACACCCCAACCCGCCTCAAACGGATTAGGACCGTGTAACAAAGGATTATTCACTCTAAATCACCAATTCTTAACGTGCTTTTAAGAAATGTCAGTCAGATATATGTGGAAACACCCACATTTTTTTATTAAAAAAAGGCAGATCCAATCGACTGGAAATGCAAATTGTAGAGAACTCTTTCCTGAGAACCCTTGGTTTGGTCGACTGCCTTGGCCCGATCGACTGAACTTCAGTCCAGTCGACTAGAAATGCAAATTGCAGAGAGCTCAACTTGTGGGAAAAATGATTCAGTCAACTGTACGCCCGATCAGTCGACTGGTTTGCAGCAGCAGAGCATTCTGCAGCACTCTAATGATCAATCCAAAGCAAAATTTAAAGCGCAAACTAAAGCCAAAACATTTCCAACCTTCATTATAACATGACAACTTAGTTTAACTTAAACATTCCCATAGCTACGGTATAATTCTCAAGCATAACTTACATAGTTTACAAGTTATAGATCCTATAAATAAACATATTGCATAAGTTCACTTGACAAAATTATTATACATTGACAAAACTATGAATATTAAAACCAGAGATAGCACATCCCCTTTCCACGCTTTCATCATCTCCTCTCCGAAAATTGGTCCGAACCTGCGGTGGTTTTATGTATCACAATAGATATAGGAAAACCGTTTTCTTAAGCATTACGCTTAGTGAAAAAACTAACATGCTTTAATGACATGGGCATGTATAATGCAACAATTTAAAGCACATAAGCATACGTAATCACAAAATAATTGGGTTTATGGTTCACTCAAACTCCGATGACGTTTCCCATGGCCTCGCGGTCACTACTTCTATTCCTTGGACTACCGTTCCAAAAACGGTTTCTTCTCCTTCTCCTCCCGTATTTTACCACAATGAACCATTACACCTAACTATTCATTGACCACTTAACACAGATAAGCACATAGCCACATAAATATGATAATTCCTCTTACCAAATTAACATGCAAATTCAACTTTAACATGAATTCAACTCTAAATTCCAGAATTATATTTTCTAACTAGTAATTGACGCATATAAGATTCACATCAAGGCTTTTGGTTAGAAAACTCACCTTATCCGATTTCTGCCCAAATAAACAAAAAAAAATGCACAATTCATCCAAATTCCAACCCACTTCTCACTCCAGAGTAAATCCTACACGTTTTCACTAACCACATGTCACTGATTAAAATGGGTCACTAAAATTTGACGATTAAAATAGAAAATAAATACATACAAATGACCGTCTCACCTCCACGAGTCCGAATATGGCTTTGGTTCGCGAATACGACTAATGGCGGCGACGAAACGACAAGAAGATGACAACAGAGCTCTCTCTCTCTTCCTCTCGGCGCCGACTTCTCCCTCTCTTCTCTAAACTGATTTCTTTTGTTAATTTTGAGAGTCCTCCCACTCTCTTGACACATGCACACTACATGCACTGATGTGTCACAAGTTTTCATCTCTTTTCATTTACACCCTCCAAGCTTCTTAGTTCGGGTTTTTTTTTATTTTCACGCCTCCTTTCAAACATCCCCCCCCTCTCTCTCTCTCTCTCTCTCTCTCTCTCTCTCTCTCCGACTCTCAGCTGTTAGTAGCGATGGCTCTCTCCTTACACTCAGGCGACGCCGACGACTGGTGAGTAGAGGATGACCCGGTACTCCTTGGTGTTTGAATCTCAGTTCTCCTCTCTCTCTCTCTCTCATGACTATCATTTGTTGATTGTTTTTGTTTCCTTTTTGATTTAACCATCTCAATACTCAACACAATCATCAATCTTGATTCATTGGCTTCCAATTTTTTTACCACTAGTCAGCCAGTAGCAACCACCAATTATCACATGAGGTTAGTGTTTTAGTATGAATTGTAAATTTTCATAAAGGATTGTTGATATTTGATTTGGAGTGATTGTTTATTTTATTTTTTATTATTGTTTAAATTTTTGTTTGTTTTTCATTATTGCTTGGAAATTGTTTGTTGTACAAATAGGATTTGTGTTTTGAAGTTATAGATATTTAGGAATTATGGATAAATTAACTTTAATGTTATTGATGTTAAATAGCTATTTGTTCAATTATTCAAGTAATTGGGTTTGAAGTTAATCAAGCTATAGTGTTATAGATATTCGAAGATTTGTTATTATGGCCTCAAAGGTGTAGATAGTCGTGCACTCTAGGTGTTTGTTTAAATGTCTATGCATAAATGTGGGAAGTTGGTGGCATGGGGATTTGCCCAGCTATGGTTCTGGGAGGGACTAGGATGTGTGATGTTTGTATTTTCATCATCCTTTTGCTCAAATAGTAAATGGCCTTCTCCACGTGCCCCTCTTCTCCTTCTTGGGCTAACATACACCCCATCGAATCTTCGGATACGGAGAGATAAAACAACAAGGGTCTCCCAGGTGAAGGCGGTGACAGGACAGGTGGGTTCTGGAGGTAGGTTTTGATTTTGTCGAAGGCTTGCTGACATAAGGTATCCCACTCGAATCTTTCTCCTTTTCTGAGTAACTTGAACAGCGGATCGCAGGTCATGGTGAGTTTTGAGATAAAGCGACTTATAAATTGTATTCTACCCAGGAACCCTCTCAACTCTTTCTCATTTTTCGGTGGGTTCATTTCGGTTATGGCCTTTATTTTGGTGGGGTCTACCTCTATTCCCCTCTGGGTAATGAGAAACCCCAACAACTTCCCAGTGGTGACTCCGAACGTGCATTTCTGCGGGTTTAGCCTCATTTGGAACTCCCTCAATCTTCCAAAGAACTTTCTCAAAGCCCCTAGGTGCCCTTTTCTTTCTTTGGATTTTACGATCATATCATCCACATACACTTCCACCTCTTTGTGAATCATGTCGTGTAGCAAGGTGGTGGTAGCCCTTTGATAGGTTGCACCCGCATTCTTAAGTTCGAACGGCATGACTCTATAGCAATATGTCCCCCATGGAGTGATGAACGTGGTTTTCTCCCTATCCTCGGGTGCCATGAGGATCTGATTATACCCAGAGAATCCATCCATGAAAGATAGAAGCTCGTGTCCTACAGTGTTATCAACCAACACGTCGATGTGGGGTAACGGGAAATCGTCTTTAGGGCTTGCCTTGTTTAAATCTCGAAAATCAACGCAAACCCTAATATGACCATCCTTCTTCGGGACAGGCACAATGTTGGCAATCCACTCAGGATACTTGGTGACCATCAAGAATCCAGCTCTTAATTGCTTTTCAACCTCCTCTTTTACCTTGAGTGCCCATTCTGGCCTCATTCGTCTCAATTTTTGTTTCATGGGTTTCGAATTGGGAAAGAGAGGGATGTGGTGTTGGACTATTTTTGGATCAATACCTGGCATATCATTATAAGACCATGCAAAAACATCTTTGAATTCATTTAATAGATTGATTAGCTCTTTGCTTTCTTCGTTGCTAAGTGTTGAGCCGATAAAGACATTTTGAGGATTATTTTCATTTCCTAGATTAATTGTTAGGGTGTTCTCTATGATTTTGCATACAGATTCATTTTCCTTTTCAACTAATTTTTGCAATTCATCAGGTATTTCACATTTATCACATTCATTAAGCGCATTCGAGTAGGCGGAATCAGTCATACTTTCATTGATCTTGTTAGGGGTGATTACAACAGACATAGCAATAGTAAGACGCCTCATTTGGGCCATTACAGACTCTGGGTGAGGGGGATACTTATCACTAGACTCAAAGACCCACTCCTTGTTGGCTCCCTGCTTGAGCTCCATAGTATTACAACCTGGCAGTCCCCCGGTTTTCGTCTTTTCTTCCTTTCCCGGCTCTTCCTTTAGTTCGTACTCTTCTTCCAGCACATCCTCAACATTCTCCCCTTCAGCCTCGACTTTCAGATCCTTGCCTTCTTCTTCTTCTCCTTCGGCTTCTGCCCCTCCTTCGCTCAACAGGTTCTGCATAACCGGTCCGTCCAGTACACCAATCCAGTCGTTGACGGCAACAGGCTTTTCAGACATTTGTAGGAACGGGTCTTTCTACTTTGAAAATTCGTGGGAGAAGAAGATCTCGAATCCTGGCTTTAGACATTTGTCTTTCCGGTCCACCCATGGCTCTGGGATGCCACAAAAGGGGAAATCTTCTCCTTCCTTCATAAAGTATCCGTTGAGCGTCTTTAGGTAAGGGTTTAACGGTGCATTGACAGCCTTTTTCTTCATCCTTAGTTCCTTCTTTGTTGGTTGGTACCCCAGACCGTGAGTGTGAGTCTGAGTAGGGATTCTTGGAGACTCTGGTAGGCCCTGAAGGTTCTTCCCCAACCCCAATCCTGGAAAGAAATCCATTTTCTTCATGATCCCTGCGACTACTGGACTGGCGTACTGATCAAAATAGAGCGGTAGAAACTCTCTTGGCTTTTCCCCTTCCAGCATGCTGATGAACTCAAACCCCCCCGCACTTGCTTCTTCTCCTTGCAGCTGTAATTCTAGTACCGGCGCGCTTGACTATGTTCCGGACAAACGGACCCAGCTGTCCCCGAGAATGTCGCAGATCTGGCCTTCCCATACGCATTTGACCTTTTGATGAATGGTGGACGGTATGGCACCTAAGCTATCCAACCAATGCCTCCCTAGTAGTAGATTGAAGGAAGCAGGGATATCGATGATCTGGAATTCGACTTCTTTGTCAACTGGCCCAACGGCAAGATTAAGAAAGATAATGCCCATGACTGCTCTCTGGGTGTTGTCATATGCCCTGACCTTTTGTTGGGACGGCACGAAGGACGATTCATCTAAACCCATTCGCTTGGCTGTTCGGAAAGGACATACATTTAGAGCAGACCCGTTGTCAACGACACAGGCGGGCACGGTGTTCTCTAAACATTCGACGGTGATGTACAATGGTTTATTGAGCATGGTCCTCTGGGGGGCATGTCATTTGACGAGAAGGTAATAGCCGAAGCCGGGATTTTGCCGATCAGCCCGATGAGGTCTTCCGGGGTGGTGTCGATAGACACGTTGGATTTGTTTAGAGCGTCTAAGACTGACTGTCTATGGCGTTTGGATGCAATTAGCAACCCCCAAATGGTGATGTTAGCCTGGGTCTTCTTCATTTGCCTTAGAACCCTGTCTTCTTCCTCTTCTTCATTCAGCTTCCCTTTTCCTTTGTCCAGATCTCTCCCCGGATGATCCTCCTCTAGCTCATGTGGTTTAAAGTGTCTGCCCGAACGAGTTAAATGACTGACCTCTTCTCTTGCCCACAGATTGTCAACTTCTGGACCAACTTCTAGGGTACCCTCCACTATCTCTGTTTCTTTGTCGCTCTCGTACCGGAGATCATCTTCTACTTGGCTCGCATCTCGATCGTCTTTCCCTTGGATCCACCAGTCTGATTGCCCTATTTCATTATTCATCGGCTGATTTTCCAAAGCACAGATTGTTGAACCTTCAGGCAGCTGGTATGGCTTTCTTGGTGTCCCGGCCTTAGTGATTAGCCTAGACGAATCGAAGAGTGCTTCTTCTATCCCCAAGAGATAAAGGCCTCGTGGTGGTGGCACAGCTTGATGATTCGGAAGCGGATTTCTAGTAACATTTGGGGCTTTAATTGATAGGTGGTTCCAAAATTACTTTGTTATCAATGAGGTTCTGGATCTCGTGCCTTAATCTTATACACCTATCTGTTGAGTGACCTTTCTGCTGATGAAATTTGCAAAAGAGGTCTCCTTAAAAGTTCGGCGGAAGCGGACTTGGTAGAGGGCGAGATTCCAATTGACGGAGGTGCCCCTTTGCTAGCAGTCTATCAAGGGCGGTCGACAATGATACTCCCAAATTCGAGAATTTTCTTGTTGCTTTGTCCCCTCCTCTTCTTGGTGCTATGTCGAATTTCCTTTCTGACCCATTTAGTGCATTGACATCGGTGGAGCCGGAGTGACCTCCCGCTTGTGCTCCGTTGGATCCATAGTTTGGCCTCCTATACCGGTTCGGTTGCTCCTCTTTCTTGATTATTCCTTCTTGGATTGCATCCTCTATCCTTGTCCCGACATCGAAAACCTCAGCAAAGGTATTGATTGACTGAAATCTCATCTTTTCTTGATACACTGGCTGTAGGTTCTTCGTCAGCATTCGGATCTGGTCCTTCTCAGACGGCCTTTGTATCATTTTGGCTGCCTTTCCCCTCCATCTGCTTAGGTATTCGGCGAATGATTCTTTGTTCCCTTGCCTAGTGGTCTCCAAATCTCGGACAGTGATATCCAAGTCCTGATTGTATTCGTACTGGGCCACAAATGCTTTAATTACTTCCTCCCATACCCTGGTTTTGCTTGGTTCAAGCATAAGGTACCACGACAGAGCAGCTCCGGTCAGGGTTTGTTGAAATAGAATGGCCATCATGGTAGTGCTTAGACCGCTAGGCTGAAAACCTCCTATGCACATCCGGATATGACTGCGAGGATTCCCGGTGCCATCAAACTTATCAAAAACTGGCATTTTGAACCTGGCGGGCAGCGTTTCGTGGACCCCATCATACAGGCCTTCTAACTCCATCAGATAGGTATCAACCCCCTGAGCTTTGCGCATTACCCTTTCCAACTTTTTTATTTTCTCGGTCAGTTGCTTCTCCTTCTCAGCTTTCTCTCTGTCTCTGTTGGCCCGTAGTGCATCAGTCCATTGTGCCTCCTGATCATCAAACCAATCTCCTTCTCCTCCTCCCAAAGGCGGGTCCATAACAGGTGGAATCACATGCGGTGGTCGACGGTTCAGTTCTTCTATCATTCCCATCATGCGGTTCATGTTTTCAGCTTGTCGCCTCATCTGTTCTGCTTGCTGTTCTACCAGTATTCTTAACCCAGCCATTTCTTCGTTGTTTCTTTCTTCAGCCATGTCAGCGCGTTCTCTCCTTACTAGCCTTGCTGTAGGATCCCTAAACCAGGTTTGACTTGATCCGGGTGCTATTTTTGTTCCTACAATAAATTTTGGAATTTCCTTTTTACCTTCATTTTATTAAGGAAGACTTCTATTTTATACATTACGCGGATGCAATGCATGTGTGCGTGTGTGCCTACTCTATATGCCAAAAAAAAGAAAATCCTAATCCTAACACATAAGCACATAAGATCCTTACCCATGTCAAGTGCGATAATTTCTCCTCTCATTGTGATCCTTACTGCCCTTTCAAATGTTGAGTATTAAAATTTTTCGAAATTCATTTAAAAAGCATTTCTTTAAATGATGAGATCTTTCAAAAACAATTCTCAATGGATTTTGGATTTTTCCATAGAAAACGATCATGTGAAAATGTACCTTAACAAAGGTAATTAATTTGGAGTTTTAATAAAAAGAAAATGAACTCCAAAGATTTTTGAAAAAGCGATTAAAAACTTTGGAATAAAGATGGCAAAAATTGTTTGCTTTTAAAGATCGATTTAAAATTCTTTGGGCAGAAGGATCACATGATCGGATTATCACCGTACTTTTTATGAATTTGGATACATACAAGGTCAATGATGCTTAACCAGATATGATATAGGAAGTATAATCTCGTAATCAGGGTTCGACATGTTCCCCAAATGTCGTGGAACATGAGGAGAAATTGCTAAAAGGTGATTAAGAGATTATACATCTTTTATCAAGCAAGTATCGTCATCATCTCAAATAATCCCTTCCGGGCATACAAAACTCCCTAGCACATAACCCTAATCAAGAATTGATTTCCTAAGATTGAAAGGTTCTACAGAAACTATTATGCAAAGGCTGGGTTTTGGTCAAATAAGGGACCCTTGACACACACCCGATAGGATGCTTCATATACCAAATCATGGTACGAGATCAAGGGTGATCACACAGTCCCATGATGACTTGACCGACCGGGTTGCCCCGAGCCTCCAAGGTCATAGTTCCGTGCAATCGACTGGCTGGACATGCAAGTGAAATGCAACAGGCATACAAAGATTGATTAATTTGATTAAAAGGATATTTTTCAAGTCTAATCTTCAAGTGAACCCAAAATCAGAAATTCTGGTCTGCGAAACCAGAGATTCTGGGATCGATCCCCAACAGAGTCGCCAGATTGTGGATATCGCAGGTTTTCTTTCTACCCACAGCTTATGTTTTAAAATCTTTTCTAAATTCAAATTCAAAACAAATGAGTCGCCACTTAATTTTTAAAAGGAAAATTAAGAAACCATTTTAAAGCAACTGATCTTTTGCGAAACCAAAGATTAAACTAGGTCCGGGGATTATGGAATGAGAAGGGAAGGAGCCCATCGGACTAAAACACCCCTTCTCATCCTATCTCGCGATAGGTCTCTACTCAACATCCATTTAATCGAATTAATTATCTAAGCATGTCCTCAACTAATACATATATATAAGTATACATTACAAAAGCATGTCTAAAGGGTGTAAGATTGCAAGTGGTAAAATATCATTCAAGAATCACATAATTCAAGTAGCAAGCAATATGATGTACAATAGGGAACAAGAGAACTTACCCGGGATCCAGCAGCGATATTAAACGTTCAATGCATACAAACAAAAGAAAATCTTAAAAGAGCCTCTAATCACATGTATTCACATAAGGCAAATCCAAATTCTACGGTGTCGCGCATGAGATTGAAAAATCGATAAAATCAAGAAATTACAATAAACTCGAAAGGAATTCAAGAAGTCGTACCTTGATAGCACTACAAAACAAAGGGTTAGTTCGCATGATATACAAGATATGAAATTGGAAATAACAATCCTAAATTTCTAGCTTAAATCTATCAAGCATGAAATCCAACTTTATCCAATTACTAGTTCTAATTATAAGCATTAATGTACATGAATGTATATGAATTCATGAATATGAACAAGAATAGGCTATTAACTATGAATTTATTCATTGATTTGGATCATTTAGCCTTTGGATTTAAGTCTAATTAATCATTATTAAGACATGATTTAAGCCCTAAGTCATAGGAGAATCATTTGGACCATTATTTACAAAGTTGGTCAAATGTGTCATAAAATTCTGAAAATTGCAGAGAGCAAACCAGCACTTTAAAAAGAGAAAAAACATGCTTCCATGGTTTGATGTCAGTGAATTTTGGACACAAGATGCCTCTGTGAGTCTAGTTTCCAAATCAAAAAGAAAATCAAGGTTTCAACGGTTAGATCTCTGGGAAAAGGACAAGAACCAGACATCACTCAGAGATGTACAACTCTCTGTCCAGAGATATTGTTTGATTTTTTAAAAATAGCAAAAAGATGAGAAACACTTAGATCTTTTTAAGGGATCTTCCTAACACATTAAGGTACCCAGAAAAAATTATTAGAGACCCCAAAAACTCCATTAGAATTCTGATTTATGAATTTCAAAATGGACTTGCTGTTCTGAAATTCTGGACAGATTATTGTTACTTCACAAAACTCATGACCAAACCACTTTAAACATGAAACCACCTTAAAACAAAAATTACAGTGGTAGAATATTGTGTTATTGACATTTTTCCGTTGGTTTCACTTGATTTCAACGGTTAGATTTCGAACTAAAAATCTTTGATCAAAAACAGTTTGTGAACTCACTGTTTTCATTTGTCAAGTTTAACTTTTATTTGTTAACCCCAACTAGTAAACCATGAAGTTGGACTTAAACTAAATCATTTTCTCCTACCATTTGATGGTAATTGGAGATCAAGACATGACTAAAACTCATGAGTTTTCAAGGAATATAAGGAGACTCCATGAAAACTCAAGTTTAGAGGACCCAAACCATGGTAGGGGTTTGGATTCATCTACTTGTTCTTACTAAAATGATGATCAACTTTAAATCTCATGTGAATCATAAGCTTACATGAGATTCAAAAGATCAAACTCAAGAGTTTTGAAGAGAGATATTGAGGATCTCCAAGAAGCCCAAGAGAAAAGTATAAACAAAGAGAATAGAAGAAGATCAAAGAATTAGAAGCAAAGACTTCCAAGTTTACTTAACAAACTCTAAAACTTAATCAAGAAAAACTAAATGACTTGAAGATTAGAAGCTCAAAAGAAATAAAGAACAACTAAGATTAGGGGGTCACCTCCAAGACTATCCTCAAATTCCTATATTTTGAAGATCTTCCAAGTTCTTCTTCAAGCTCTCCAAAACTCTCTCAAATATGTGTTGTTGAAATGATAGTGATTTCTTGTATATTCCACCCCCCCCCTTTTCTCAAGAAAGATCCTCTCTCATTTATAGGCAAAACTACCAAGCATTTTCCAGTGAATTCGGAGTAAAAGACATGTGTAAACATCTCATTTGGTGGTACAATATGTACTTCCTGAAATTGGACAGACTGCTACCCAGGGCGGCAGTCAAGAAACTGTTGCGGCAGTCCGTGAATGCCCCGGCGGCACTCCATGACTGCCGCCGGTATTGCGTGACTGCCGCACGGCTCTCATCCAATGCCGCGACAATTAATGGATTGCCGCATTTTTGTCAGTCTTATTTTATCAGTTTTTTATTTTTATCTGCATACGCATATGTATTGTTCTGTAAAATACGGACTTTAAAAGCAAACGACAGTCAGAAAATGTCGGCGGCACTCTACGAATGCCGTTCGACACTCACCGAATGCCGTGCGGCACTCACTGAATGCCGTCCGACACTCATTGAGTGCCGCTGAGTTCTGCCGTGTGCCGTTTTTTGTTGAGCTTCTCTTTTTAGGTCTTTCTTTTTCTCAAAGCAAATTATTTTTTGAAGATCCTTTCCAAAAATTATGTCTTATATCTGAATTCTCCTAAATACCTGGTATTTTTCTTCTTTCTGTGAAATTCTATCGCGTTTTGGAGAACTTTCTGAAGAGCTTGGAACACTTCGAATCTTTCGGTCTTTATCATCATTGGACGCGGAGGTGATGCTCTCCTAAATTCGAGGTCTGGTCAAAATTGGGGTGTCTACAATGTGTCACAAGTTTTCATCTCTTTTCATTTACACCCTCCAAACTTCTTAGTTCGGGTTTTTTTATTTATTTTCAAGCCTCCTTTCAAACATCCCACTCCCCCCCCCTCTCTCTCTCTCTCTCTCTCTCTCTCTCTCTCTCTCTCCGACTCTCAGCTGTTAGTAGTGATGGCTTTCCCCTTTCACTTAGGCGACACCGACGACTAGAGAGTAGAGGACGACCAAGTACTCCTTGGTGTTTGCATCTCAGTTCTCCTCATCTCTCTCTCTCTCTCATGACTATCATTTGTTGATTGTTTTTGTTTCCTTTTTGATTTAACCATCTCAATACTCAACACAATCATCAATCTTGATTCATTGGCTTCCAATTTTTTTACCACTAGTCAGCCAGTAGCAACCACCGATTATCACATGAGGTTAGTGTTTTAGTATGAATTGTAAATTTGCATAAAGGATTGTTGATATTTGATTTGGAGTGATTGTTGATTTTTTTTTTATTATTGTTTAAATTTTCGTTTGTTTTTCATTATTGCTTGAAAATTGTTTGTTGTACAAATAGGATTTGTGTTTTGAAGTTATAGATATTTAGGAATTATGGATAAATTAACTTTAATGTTATTGATGTTAAATAGCTATTTGTTCAATTATTCAAGTAATTGGGTTTGAAGTTACTCAAGTTATAGTGTTATAGATATTCGAAGATTTGTTATTATGGCCACAAAGGTGTAGATAGTCGTGCACTCTAGGTGTTTGTTTAAATGCCTATGCATAAATGTGGGAAGTTGGTGGTATGGGGATTTGCCCGGCTATGGTTCTGGGAGGGGCTAGGATGTGTGATGTTTGTATTTTCATCATGCTTTATGGCTCTATTTGATAAAATTTGCCTTTTTTTTTAAAATCTTTTGTTGCCTTTAAAATTTGCTTTTCAGAATTTTTTTTTATTTTTTATTTTTAAATCCTAAGCCCCCTTCATCCAAAAAAGAGTGAGATACTTATTACTGAACATTTTGTTTTTAACAAAAATGCTACACACACAACCTATTCCACAATCAGGACATCTTAACTATTGATTTTGGTAGGTCCCGTGCAGGACCCATGTGAGATCCTCATGGAGCCCATCGACATCATTGGCCAGTATGTGCAATTATGAAATAGGTTGTGTGTGTAGCATTACTCTTTTTTTAATTGTGCTTAAGCCAATATAATCACCATAAACCTTATATCTAATTAGCAAATTATTTAATCCACTCATTGCTTATGCGTCGAAACGTGGCATGATAGAGATGAGAAGTGTCTGTAATTTCTTGGGGAGTAATGCTAATTGCTAAATTCACAACAAAATGCACAATTAAATGCACAAACTTAAAATTATTGGATTTCGTGTTCAAAAGTCTGTACACAAAAAAAGACAAAAAAAAGGGTGTATAACTTTTTCAACATGAGATCCAACAATTTTAAACAGAATTGTGCATTTAATTATGCATTTTATTGTGCATCTAACATTACTCTTGCTTGAGTCAACAACGATGGGCTAACCTGTCAAAATATAGATGGACCCAATTTCACTTTAATTATGGCAACTTTTATAGTTTTATTGGGGTTCGGGGGAGTGTCGCTATGAGTCTATATGGTCCTGTATTGGGTCACCGTGACACATTTAGTGGTGTCAAACGGGCCGGGCCGGGCCGGGCTCGGTCAAAGCGGGCTTGACCGGACTTTGGGCCGGGCTGGGCCGGGCTTCACCTATTATCGGGCCGGGCTTGGGAAGGGAGGGGGGATGTCCGCCCCGAACCGGTGGCCCGGGCCTAGCGGGCCGGACGGGCTAGCAGGCTTCCTTCGACTCTTGGCCTTGACCGTGGTGGGCTTCGGGCCGGGCCGGGCATTTTCTTCATTTCGGGCCGGCCCGGGCCGGGCAATGGGCGGAAGAATGTGTGTCCACCCCGGCCCGGGGTATGTGAACCGGGCCTAGCGGGCCTGGCCTTGTGGCGGGCCAGGCCGGGCTTTTAGCCAAAAAAAAGCGGGCCGGGCTCGGGCTGGGCCGGGCCAACCCGGCCCGTTTGACACCTCTAGACACATTAGAGTTGCAACTTTCTCTTCAATTATTGCCCACATTGTTGAGAAGGACGAATATTTAGTATATAAAATAGTAGCTTTACACAAATAAATAAGTACAATTAAAATATATAACTTGAAGGACACAGAAAAATTAAAATTTGTCAGTCCAATATATACATCAAATAGAAGGCTAGATGTGTACGTACAGATTTGGAACATTATACAAAAATTGTACTACCAAATATCAAAAGGCGGAAACCATCTCACGTAGTTGAGATGGCCAGAATCTATAACTCTCAAGTGGGAGGTTGTGGGTTCGAATCTTGGGGGTCGCATCAGGGAGTTACCTTTAATGTGGGCTTAGGCTCCCCCTGTGCCTTCGTACCCCCTTTGTGTGTGTGTGTGATACTAACTACTAACTACTAACTCCCAGTCATAGAGACCCTGTGACACAGTCAAAAAAAATAAAATAAATAAATATCCAAAGGCGGAGCCATTAGTAGGCTCATCGGGTTCCCCCAAATTCCGATAAATTTTGTTAGTACACCGGCATAGTCTTCACCCCTCCCCCCCCTCCCCCCCCCCCCAAAAAAAAAAAATAATAATAATAATAATAATAATAAATAATAATTCCTAACTCTGCCCTTGCAAAATCAAATCTCAATACACCAAAAACAAAGCATCAAATACCCAATAGCGCATAGCTTCCTTAATGAAAGAAATGTACAACAAACGATTTAGGAATAACAGATCCATACAAAGATTAAATGCATAAACAAAAATTCACCATAAAAGACCCAAAATACCTCAAATTAGTCTTTTCTCTTTTGCAGATCTTTGGTCTTATCATAACCTGAAACTCTAACCCTAGTCCTTTTGTCTTCTTCATCTTCATTGTTGTTGCCTTTGAGGGTTCGGCTCAGAAATCCGATGATATTGGATATTTAAAATCATCAATAAGGCTATGACTCAAAAAAAAAAAAACAGAGGACTGAGATAATGTAAGAAGTGAGAGAAAGGTGGAGGGGTATCCTACGGTATAATTTGTAAAATAAAATGCATATATATATATATATATAATATTTGTCACGCTCCGGAACTATCCAGATGATCTTAGGACATGTGACACGCCACCAAACCCTTACATTAGTGATTAAAGTTCCAAAAAAAGTTTAAAATAAGGTTAAACCGAAGAAGCTCAACCAACAAAGGGCAAAATTTTATCTTTGCAATCAGCCAAAAATCCTGTTTTAGCAAATAGTAAATTCTCAAATAAATATTACCAAATCAACAAGTTGAAATCAACACTAATACTTTAAACCATTTAGAATAAAACTAAAATCACAAACATAAGCTTCCAAGTTCAAGCAAGAGTTTTTAAATATTCTAATAAAAGTACTAAATATAACCATTAACCGATCAAACCCAAAGAGTAAAACTCCAAGATTAACGTCCCAAACTAACCCAAGCTCTATACATAAACATTTAACTACCAAAACCATATATTACAAGCATCAATGCTACCAACTCCTATTATACAAGTTTTACACCAACTATGTTACAACATACACTTCCATCGGGATTTGAAACTAATTACAAACATATTACAAGTTTAACACTAAAAAGCAGGTAACTATTAACAAAATGACAACAACTTCCCAAATCCATAAACTAGCCAAGCCACTTCCCAACTCACTTCCCTGATTCCTCGCCGCGATCACCTAAGATGGTCATTCAATAACCACTACAATATATAAGTTATATGCTTGTGAGCAATGCCAATCATGAACATATATAATAAACATGCTCAATTCAATATATCACAAAGAACTATAGTCTCTGGCAATTACTAGTTCACTCCAACTACTTACGACTAGCCCGCGGCTCCACTCCCCAAGCCCACGTGACTAGTCATGACCCATGCCCTCACACGTGCGGTCCCATAGGCCTCTGGCGGCCGTGGTCGTCACCACAAAGGTTACCTCATGGTGGTATAGAACTAGCAATTTCCATTGACCCAAATAGGTAACTCAACATACTCATTTAATCATTACACCGTGCTTTCACAAATAAATTGGGCCTAATTTAACCACATGAATTTTGCCCATAATAATAAGCTAAATAAATTAAATTACGTTAATTAGACATGCTTTGGCATTACAATTGAACCCAACATGAAAATCATCAAAATATCAAAATTAACATCACTCATCTATTGGGTTTCGCTCCTAATTGTGAAATTAAAGCCCTACTAGAACCAGGTACAAATCCTATATATAAATTACAAGTTATGAGCTAAAACACTAAAATAGGTCGCGGAAAACTATCACAGAACTCAATAAAATTAGTACCAATAGGTTAGACTCACCCCCAGGAGTCCGAATATATAGTTTATTTTGAAAACCGACGTCGTTAGGCGCGTCAATTGGCGTCAAGAAGTTTGTCGTCAAAATTTCCATCGACGTATATCTCTGTCTCTTCAAACCTAAATCTAAATGAATTAAGGTGATGAGCTTGACTCATCTTGTACTGTCTTTGTTTTAACAAACTTCCAATTTTACTATAACCTCCACGTAATTTTACTAGTTTTACAATTATGCCCTCATTAATTATTAAATTGTATTAAAACTATCCCAAACCTAAATGAGTATTTGTCTATGTCTCGCATGGGTCCAATAGGTGATCCCATATAGTTATATGAAGTTTCTAATTAACCTACTAATTATGTAACGTGTTCAATTCGTGCTCACAAAGGTACCCCCAATTGACCCCAAAAGTGGTCACTACTTAATAAACATTTAGGCACATAGGGTTAGGGATGGCAATGGGGTGGGTTTTTCGGGTTCCTCGCCCCGAATAGGTAGGGTATGGGGGTGGCTTAATCGGGGTAGGGGCGGGTATGCGGTGAATTTCTTCAACCCGGGCCGGGTTTGGGTCGGGGTCGGGGTCGGGGTCGGGGTCGGGGGAAGGGTGAAATTTCCTGAACCCGCCCCGATTATATATGTATTTTACAAAAAACACCCTTATAATGCTATTACAAAAAATCTGGGGGTATATAAGTATATTAGATAAACTATTACTCCTATTAGATCAACTAGGGTTTGTTGTGAAAAGGACATCACATATTCACAAGTATCAGCCGCCTCTACCCATCACAGTTTCTCACTCATCAAAAAAAATTTTTTGGTCTCTCACTCATCATCTAATGGCTTCCAAGATTGTTCAATAAAAAAAATGGCTTTCAAGAACCAACACAAGACGAATCGCGTAGAAGCTCTTCCACCGCCCGTCGATCGTGTCTCCACAAGTTGATCTCACTCTCACTTGTCGATCTCTCTTTCCGGCCACTCTTTGGTCGCCGTTGCTCTTCTCTCACTAGTCCATGTGTGTTTCATTGTGACCTCCGTGTATGTCAGTATGTGTGTGTTCGTGGGTGTAGAGTGTGTTTTGATTCTTATTTTTCAACTGCATTAATTGAAAAAGCAAAGTTTTGTTCTTGCTATTTTCGTGTAGCTGCAATAAATTTGTTCTTACTGTACAAATTGTTCAAGGTTATATGTAAATTTATGATTTAAAGATGAGCATTCATTTCTGAATATTATGGTTTCATGTTGTGAGCTCTATAGCCAGTGTTGTGTTGTTGATTTTATTAATTATTTTAGTGGCATTGGGTTGTTTGTTTAGTATTGATTAGCTTGAACTTAACATATGTTCCTGTTTTAGTTCATGTGTGTTTCCTGTTTTATTTTATTTTAGTTTCTTCACTTCCTTTCTGGGAATTTTTTTTTCCTTTTCGGGGTGGGGTGGGGTGGGGCAGGGCGGGGGCGGGTTTCCGTTTACGGGGCGGGGTCGGGATTGGGACCAATGTCTCCTCGGGACGGGGCGTGGGCGGGGGCGAGGGAAGGGTTCACTTAACCGGTGCGGGGTCGGGGTACGGGGCCCCCGTCCCATACCCGCCCCGTTGCCATCCCTACATAGGGTATTCCACATATAATGTTCCATCCCAACTGGGACCCACCAACACATATCCCAACTTGAGATTGCCATACTGGCCATAATTGGGTTCCCAACTGGACACCCATAATCAACTTAGTGGGTTAATCCCACCTCCAATAAGTGTCACATAACACATTAATTAACATTAACTCATGATTATGCATGCTAAAGCAATATTAAATATAAACCGCGGGAGCGGATGTTATAATATTGGAGCTCAATGTGTGTCCAGTCATATTTGTGAAGGTGTTTTAGTGTGTGTACAGTCAGCACATGACCAATTAAACTGTGCCACATGAGCTCTGATTTCTCCCACCTCTCTATTCCTCTCACTCACGACTCACGCTATTCCCAGATTTGAATTCTCTACCCATCTCTATCACTCTCTCCACACTCTGTCTCTCCTTTGGGGCAAACCCTGCGGCACCAACCCGCCTCCAACACCTCAGCCGCCCCTCTCTCTCAGACCCTAAACTCTCTCATTCTCTTTGTCGGCGCCTCTAACACTTTCGACGCCTTCGCCATCACCGCCTCCTTGCCTCACTATCGGTAATGACTTTTTTTCTTTGCAATTGTTAGAGGCATTGCCAGCAAAATAAATTTACTTAATGCATTGGTCATCACTATTCTGTCAGTTTCTTTGAGTTGATCCAGATATGTTTATCCTTGGATTTTAGTTTCTTAAATATTATGGCTCTGCTTGGTTCATGGTTTCTTTTTTTCTAATAGAAGAAGTTTGGTTCGTGGATTTGTTAAAGGAAAAAGGAAAATGTTCACTCTGAGCTTATTTCTTTGAAAATATGAATACTTTTGTTCTCCACTTGCAAAGTTTAATTGTGCATTTTTTAAATTGGGTCCTTTTGTTGGCTTTCAAAAGTCTAGGGTGTTACTAATTGACCACTACTTTCCTTAATCTGCTCTATTTGGAATTTGTGAATTTACACTATTGGTTTTAAAAAAAAAAAAAATTTGCCTACTTTTAGATCCTATTGGTATTTAAAAGTTTAATTTTTTTTGATTCATTAGTTTACTAAATGTTGATTATTGGACAATTCGATGTAGATTTTTTAATTTTATTTTTAAACTCTACTACCAATCTACTTTACAATGACACAACTCTCTGTTCCCAGGAAACCATCGGAGTTGCTATCTTATTATTATAGATGGCCTAGATTTTGGTCTTTTGTTTTTTCATTGTAGTCTATTGCGTTCCTAGTTTCAACTATGGTGGATTTTCATTTTAACAAGAAACTTCCATAAAATATTCGCCCAACCATCCAGGTTCATTGCCAGCATTAAGGTAGAGAGCATTTATTTGTGGGTTATAGGTCTGTTCAAGTTCAAATCACATTAATTAGTTTCAGGCCATGGTTATTTCTTATAGAAATATTAGAAATGGTCCTTTAATAGACAGTTATAGTAAGATTGGTCTTATTGGTATCGTGTGTATAAAAATATATCCCTGAATCAAAAGATGATTTTGAAATTGGTCATTTCCCCAATATTTTTGTACTGTTTATGACATGATTACCCTTATATTTATAATCGTTATAAATTTATATATATAATTAAAATCTTTCATTTTTTGGCTTTGTAACCGCCTTGTTTTTTAGGATGCCAATAATTGTTATTTGATTAAATCAAAATTACTCCTAAATTTCAGGCTAGTGGAGTAAAGCACATTTATGTGTGAAGTTAATGTTCAAACTTAAATTCAGCAATGTAAAAGAGGAAAAAGTATTCTACAGCCACTCTCTTACCCACACCAAAAAATGACAAAAAGGAAAAAGAACAAAGTCAGAGCAAAAGTTTTAAGTTCCTACCAATCTATTTCAACTCCATATACCACCTTCAAGTGCTTTCTTGCTTATAATATGATATATCTATGTCAAAATGGTTTGGAATGCCTTCTCAACGTTCAATGCTTCCAAAGCCAATGTCTCAAGAAACAAAAGTCCTTCCCTTTCGGCCAAGATCTGACCGTCCTTCTCTGGACATTGTCGAAGGTTTGTCTCTTGGTTATGTCGTAGAGGAGGAGTGCACCCACAGCTCCTCTGTAATAAGCACTTGTAATACCATGGATAGAGAGAAGAGAGGGTCTAGTTTAGGTTCATGATTTTTGTTAATAGGTATTTTGGAAAACAGTGGGGTCATTTTGATAATCTAGTTTTTTTTTTTTTTTTTGTGAAAAAATTGTTTTATTAAACTTTTATCAAAATTTTAGAACTGAGAATTTCTCACCAAATTCATGTCTATTATTGCTGCATTTTAGTGTCTTGACAGTTTGTGTATGAATTTTCGATAGTGTGAGAAATTCCTCACAAAGTGTGGAGTTTTTCTTTTGAGTTTTGAAGGTGAGAAATTTGTTTTAATTTGGTTAGAAAAAAAGGTGAGAAATTTCTCATTGTAATAGATTAAAAAAAAGGTGAGAAATTTGTTTTAGTTTGGTTAGAAAAAAATGTGAGAAATTTCTCATTGTAATAGATTAAAAAAAAGGTGAGAAATTTGTTTTTATTTGGTGAAAAATTTCTCACTATAATAGATAAAATTTCTTTTGTTAATTCTCTCTCTCTATATATGTATAACAAATCATAGTTTTAAATTTAAAAACCCCTGATTTATGGGAATTGGGGTATTCATTAAATTTTCTTTTTAATTCTCTCTCTTACTATATATATATATATATATAACAAATCTGGGTATGAATTTCAAAATCCTGATTTATGGGGGTAGGGGTATTTTGGTCCTCAAATAGGTGAGGGACTAATTTCTAAGTTGACTTATGGAATGGATCAATTTTTAAAAACGACTACAATAAAGGACTGAAATCTAAAGGACCCTATTTCTTAACGTACTAATGTGACTGTCATTTTCATTTACCACTAATTAAAGCCATTTATGATTGTTGACTTAATAAATTAAAATGCTAAAAAAATCCAAAATTTTTCTCGCCTAAAGACAAGAAAGTGAGGGAAAGAACGGAAAATACTTTTTCTTCGGGTGGTTAATAAGGAAAACAATGGGGAAAGTAGGCGATAACACTTACCTTTCTCTGTCCAATTTGTAGGAGTTAACACTTAATAGGTTTCATACTAATGTAGATATTTCTGTTCCAATACAACAATGATAGCTCTTGGAAAGTTATGAAGGATGATAAATTACCTTGCATTTGAACATTAAAGGTGTATTACACTATTACCAATGAATTAACAGGAAAATTTTTGTTTCAAAAAATTGTGTGATAGAGATAGAGCACATGGAGTAAATCATTGACCTTGCCGAAGAGATTCAAAAGCTTTTAAAAGTGAAGGCCCAAGTTTACTAATGAGAAGCACTCAGCGGTTGTTGCATCTTTCATTGAGTTTGCTTTAACAATTCTGATTTCATATACACACACTTTTATGTACTTTCTTCTAGGATGAATTTACGTGTTCAATTATGAGGTCCTTTTGGCAAGGAATTAAGTTGCATGTTAAAAACTATGCTACTATTTGTTTTCTTTTCATGATCCTGTAATTGCTTTCTATGAGACGCAACAGAATGGATTTGATTCCTTTTTTGCTCAAGGGTTTTTTTATATAGCTTTTGAAACCTTATTGGCATGTGCAGGTAACGGAATGGAGGTTGCTAGCCAAGAAGTAGGATTATAATAAGAACAATGAACATGCTCGGAGCTGGAACATGATACTAAGGTATAGCCAAGATATTGAACAGATTGTAGAAGCTTATCCAGAAATGAGACTACAACGGTTGTATAGTTTATGTAAAGCAGAAGTTGGATATTTGCACTCTCTGGGATTTCCATGTACAGAATCCTCAATCCATTCACGAATGGTATAGTTATGCAGATTATGCTTCCTATAATCCAGAATGATGCTCATCCTTCCATTTTTGGCTAAAAACATGCCATCCTCTTTTTTCTTTTTCTTTTTCTTTTTTTTTTTTTTGTCCCTCCTTTCTCCAAATGATCTAAATTGCTCGGTATTGTTAATGTTGCCTTTTTTCGAGTAGAAACTACTTGGATTTTTTTGCATCATCAGAAGGACGTGTGAGAACTGTAGTGTGTGCTAGGTTAAGGCAGAATGAGTTGAATATTTGGTGGAGTAAGTAACTTTTATTTTGTCTACCTGTTACATTGTTTTTATTAGTTAAATAGGAGGATGACATATTAAAATTAGAGTAATGCTATGCTTTCCAAATTTCGGATTCCAAATATTTCCCAAATACATGTGGCAATGGTTATGTGATTTGTGAAAGCAAAAATTTATGGTAACTTCACCTACTCTTTATTTTGCGCTGTGCCCCCGGGCACGGGCAATTACTAGCATATATATACACAGAGAGAAAGAGGGTAAGGAAGAGGAATACTGAGAATTAATGGGGAGGTAATTTTTGTTTTTGGATAGCATATATGCTGGGTAATATTGGCATAGGTACAATTCTTCTGATTAAATGCATAGACATACACATAGGAGTGAGGAAGAAGAATGATCACAATTTAGAGAGAAATAATGAGGTCTTTTACTGGAGTACCGGGTATTTCATTACATATTAGTGTTCTTTAATTATACCAAGGTATTGAACATCTAATTCTCTGACCTTTCAAATTCTAACAATCATAATAAAGAGGAATATAGTGGAGGCTTTAGGCTCTGTGGAATATAGTGTTGACATGTGTTATTTAATAAGGAAAATTACATTTTATTCAATTTTTTTATATAAAATTTTAAAAAGTGGAGGTTTTTGGCTGGATGGAATATGCTGTTAACATGTGTCATTTAATTGGAAAAATAACATTTCAGTCAATTTTTGTATAAAATTTGGAAACCAGTATATCATTTTCTAAAATTTGAAAAAATATCAATAATAATTAAAAAATAATAATAAGTCACCAACAAAATTTTAAAATAAAAACATTAACTTTTGAATAATCATTTTGAGCATGACATGTGGCATATCAGTCGTATGGTGATGACTTAATAGTTCACACATATATGTATGCGTTATGCTATAAGTTGTTATGGTATAACTTATAAGTATAGCTTAAGTGACAAAGAGCTTGATGTATATAAATTCCCTCTAATGCATAGGTTTAGAGTTCAAACCTCATCCCCTCCCCCGTATAAAAAAAAAAAAAAAAAAATTAATTTGGGCTCATGTTTTGACTATGTGCCAAGAATGTGATCAAATTTACAAGCTTTTTGGAAGGTATGACCCGAAAGAATGGAAACATAGAAGATAACAACAGATTATGAAAGTGGATATCTTTGTGTGGAAAATTGAGTTAATTTCTTTGACGTACTTGAGTCCACAAATTTATTTAACCCAAGTAGTTGCTTTTAGCTCCCAAACATTGACTTAAATGATATGCCTGACGTTGCATCTTCCTTCTTTCTACATATATACTAGCAAGGCCGGCCCTGAGATGCTAAAATTTGGCTAAGGCCCCAAGCGAACTTTTAAAGAGGCCTAAAAAATGAGGTCTCTATACTAAATTTTATAGAGAGTAGGAACAAATTAGAAGAAAATAGGCCTAAAAATGATAAGTTTCATAGAAATTAGAAGAAAATAAGCCTAAAAATGATAAGTTTCATAGAAATTTGGAAGAAATTAGAAGAAAATAGGCCTAAAAATGATACGTTTAATAGAAATTAGGAAGAAATTAGAAGAAAATAGGCCTAAAGATGATAAAGTTTCATAGAAATTAGGAAGAAATTAAAAGAAAATATGCCCAAAAATGAAGCCTAAATATAAGGCCCCATGCGGCGGCTTTGCCGCTTTGGCCCAAGGCCGGCCCTGTATACTAGAGTACATTATATAAAACACATATAAATGTATATACATTAGCTGAGAGAGAGAGAGAGAGAGAGAGAGAGAGAGAGAGAGAGAGTTGGAGATAAAAGACAATTTAATTTGAATGCTCTCATTTATAATTTATATTATAAAGTATTTTAAGACATATTCACATAAAATAAACGAAGGAGAAAGTATTTGTGAACCAAATTTGAGAAACATATAGCATTACTCCTTAAAAAGTAAACTAAGGAGAAAATGAAACACATAAAGCAAAAGTTTAAGACAAAAACTCAAAACATTTTGCTTTCTTTAATTCACCAAAAAAAAAACACAACTTAAGAAATAATGTTATCAATATGAAAACTAAAGTCTTTTTTTTTTTTTTTCCTTAACTCTATAATTTCATTCATTTTCTTTCCTTTGTCCTTTACAAGGTAGCTGCCATCTCCTCAACCTTCTCTAAAAGCACTCAAAACATTTTCTTGCAAACCAAGCACCATTTTAGATTTCCATTCTAAATGGGAGAAAGTAGGGGGTTACCTATAATAAAAAGACATAGATACCCTTATCTAAACGACACATTCACATAACTATCCTTGACCCTACCTAAGTTTGTCCCTTAGTTCCCATTTGAATCTGACCTTTACTCTCACCCTCACCTTTGAATTCCTTCTTGTTGTTTTTCAAATTTCTCATGGTTGATCTCCATTTGAAGAAAGTGCCAAACAAGACCTCCATATCCTCTAGGGTCCTACCCCGTGTTTCTGGGAGCAGCGTATAAAAGAACACCCAAGCCACCGATGCAATTCCTGCGAATAAAAAGAAGGCCCCACCAATAGTGATGGCCTTAGAGAGGGAGATAAAAGTCATTGAGATGACCCCACTCGTAACCCTATTCAATGCCACTCCCATACTCGTACCCTGAGCGCGTAGCTTCAACGGAAAGATCTCAGAGCTGTATACCCATGTGATGGGACCCAACCCAATCGAGAAGAACGCGACGTACGATAATATGGTAGAGATGCACAATGCTATGGCCCATACTAGCCTACTTTCGGAATGATCGATGACTGTTAGGCCCATACCTAGTAACAATAACGATATGATCATACCTCCAACGCTGCTCAAAAGTAATATCCGCCGTCCGATCCTGTCTACGAAAAATGTGGCCACCAAGATGAAAATTGTCTTGACGAATCCAACGGCCATGGTGGCGAGTAGCTTATGAGTGTCACCAGTTATACCGGCCTTTCCAAATATTCTTGGGCTGTACAAAACAACAGCGTCTATGCCTGACGACTGCTGAAAAAAGTGTATACCGATGCCTGCAATTAAGATGTGACGAACAGCCGGTGTAGGATGAAGAAAAAGTTCTTTCCATACATCATCACCGTGACTGTGTTTGCTGACCTGAACGATGTCGTCATTGCAATTTTCAGGAATACCAGCTGCTTCTTTGATTTCTGCAAGTCTTAATAGGGCTTCTTCTTTTGAGTCTGATGTTTTGTCCAAAACTTGCTTTGCCTCACCGAGTCGACCCTGCATCACCAGCCAACGTGGTGACTCGGGCATGGCTAACACACCGATGGCCAAGAAAATAGATGGAATTGCTCCGACTCCGAGCATCAACCGCCATCCCAAGTGAAGTGGGAGTTTCGAAAATCCTAAATTCGATACATATCCAAGCAATATACCTGTATAAAAACGTACATATTTGAGTAAAATAAAAGCATACTTTTCTTTGATCACATGAAAACAAAAAGTAGCTTTGAGTGCTTTCATATACAAAAGCATCATTCATCATTCGCTTTGGGTACTCCAAACAAAATACTCCTTAAATTGTACAACAATGCTAGATCTCAAAACATGATCTACAAAACAATATTCGTATTGACTATAAAACTCCTTATTAAAAAAATAATTTTTTTTTATAAATTTGGAATTTTGTAGCTCAAAATGGAGATCGAATATATATATATATATATTTATTTGTAAAATGAACACCCCCATTGCGTAGATCTCAAAAATTTGCCCAAATCAAAAAAACAAATTTGTCCAAAAAGGCCAAAACACAAATTTGTGGCCTTTTTAGCAGATAATACTGTCTTTATAATGTTGCCCAGGTAAAAATCGTGACATGCTTCAAATTGACCATATAATCACAAAATTATGGCCAATTTACAGATGTTACTGCCTTTATAATACTGCCCAAGGTAAAGACAATAATATATCATCAATAAAAGCGTTTTTGCAAGAGTAGTAACATGTCACTGTCATAAATTTTTTTTTACAAATTATGGCCAATTTTCAGATGTTACTGTATTTACGTTACTGCCCAAATAAAAACAGTAACATAATCGTCAAGATTAGTGACATTGTATTCCACAAAAGAGAGTAACATGTCGTTGACGGTGACATTGCTTCAAATTGTCCAAATAATTGCAAAATCATGGTCAATATATAGACGTTACTGCATTTACAAAACTGTCCAAGGTAAAGACAATAATATATCATCAAATAGAATATATTTTTTCAAGAATAGTAAAATGTCACTGTCGCAAAGACAGTGACATTATGTTATATTGGTCCGACAGTGACATTACTATTTTTTTCAGAGTCACTACGAATCTTGTTTGATAGATCTTTTCTTCCAGATTACAAATATATAAATTATATTCAAAATGGAGTTGTGATTTGATATTTATGTCATTTTAAAGTTTGAAAAATAAAATAAAAAAACTGCATTGAATAATATGTTGAGATGGCAAAATAGTTGTGTGTGAAATGAGGGTAAACCTGTCAATAACATTATTTTCAATTGAAAAATGGATTAAATGCCAAACAATTCAAAATTTCATGTCATTATTACTTGAGAAAAAAAGGGACCGGCTATTCTCTATTAGTGACGTTTAATTAATTCTCCCATTTAATAATCTATTGAATAATTAATTAAAGAGAGCACTTTGAGTGAGCAATGGTGAACCAAATTTAGGTGAGCAAAAGTGCAGTGAGCAATGATGAACCAAATTTAGGTGAGCAAAAGTACTCTCTTAATTAAAATGAACTAATTGTTCAATCTACCCTTGCCAGCCAAACGTGATTGCTAGTGGAGGAGTAAAATAGGACGAATGAGTGACATGGGTGATAAAATTAAGGATAAATTACAGCACCATCCTCTGAATTATGATTGCTTTTCACTAACATCCTTAAACTTTAAAACTGAACAGACTCACCCTCTGAACTATCCAAAATGAACAAACTCACCCATGAAGAAGAGGTTTTAGTGTCAACAAAGGATAGTTTAGAGGTGATTTTGTACAATTTTAATGTTTAGGGGGTATTAGTGAAAAACGGTCATAGTTTAGGGGGTGTTACTGTAATTTACTGTAAAATTAAAAAAATGGAGAATATTTACCGGAGTTAATGAAGACTTCAGGGAAAGAAGAGAGGAAACCACGGGTCGACGCTGGAGAGACCTCGGCGGTGTAGACCGGAGCAATCATGAGTGCATACCCAACTCCTATTCCAGCAACGAACCGGCCGACCATGAGGAAGGCGTAGTTGGTGGAGAAACCCATCAAGATAGCTCCGGCGAAGAAGATTGCGGCGGCTAAGACTATGGTGTACCGGCGGCCAATCCAGTCGGACGTACGGCCGGCAGCGGCGGAGCCCAGAAGAGCGTAGACGTTGAGGATGCCCACGAGGACCTCAACTTGAACGTCGCTGATCTTCAGGTCCCTCTGTATGTAAATTGCTGCTCCACTCATCACTCCTATGTCTATAGAAATCAACCCATGTGAATTGTTAGGCTGTGTTTGGTTTGCATAAATCACCCAAAAAAAAAAAATAATAAATAAATAAATTAAAATTAAAAATTAAATGAAAAGAAAAGAAAAGAAAAATAGAGGGTCATTGTTTTCTTTAGCCTTTTTGTCCATAGTAACGATTGCCAAATTAAATTTTATAGTTTAATTAAAAAAATTGAGTGAGCACGTTTGAGATTGGTCAAAAGGTACATAGGGTAGCTTTTAGCCAAAAACTATTTCTATGGTAAAGTCGAAAAGCAGAGAAACTATTGTCAAAAGCACATTTTGGTAACAAGATATTATGGAATGGAATTCCAAAAGTTATTATTAAATCGGTTGATTAACACAACTTATGTGATTTAATTGCAAAAAGGCATCATTTGCCATTAACTAGAACTTACGAATTGCAGTTTAGAAACAAATTATTGGCTAGTGGATTTATAACAGTAACTCAAGAAAGGAAAAAAAAAAAAAAAGCACTAACTCATAAATTTAAGGAAAATGTTAAATACATCCGTTTTGAGCACTTAAATTATCCATCTACTAATCGTGGCAGTTTTGAATAATTTGAACTTTGTTTGGTAGCTAATAAATAATTTTGAAAATCCACATCAGCATGTCATGTATTATTTAGGTGTCCCGTTTAGGTGTAACTAACATTACTCTAAGTTAAACATATTGTAGTAATACTCATTTTAGGCTCTATTGTTTAAATTGCTTCAATTTGGCCCTGAAGTACTTAAATAGAACAATATGGTCTAAATATAATATTGGATGGAATTCACCCATGGCTAATTACGCTGAAAAGCAGGTTGATAGATTGGTGATGTCCCATTTTTGCCTCTAAAAAGTGTGGTAGTGAGCATGTGAGTAAATTTCGTCCACTTTTCTCACAGAATTGCACATTTGCGTTACATTAGTTCTATTTAAATACTTCAGGACGAAATTAATTCAATTTAAACTATATAGGGACCAAACTTCAAGTGTACTCGTTCTTTTCTTTTCCTTAATTACCCTCACTCATGAATCTATGAAAGAAATATAGCCTTAAGCTTTATGGATTAAAAACTTTCTAGGAACTACAATTTTAAGAAAATCTTTGGAGTAAAAAAGAATAGAACTCTATCAATTGGATCCAGGGGTGGATTTAGAAATTTATTCTAGGGGGGGCTTGATACGCTGCCCCGAAAAAAAATATTTGGACCTAGTTATGCATATTTTGCATATATTTTAGGCCTAATATGACAAATTTATAATGCCAAAGGGGGATTTTGACCTATTTATATATATTTTGTGTATATTTTAGACTTAATCGGACAAATTTATAATACCATGAGGGGCTTTTATAATTTTTAAGGGGGGTTTAACTGTAAAAAAAAAAAAAAATTTTTAGTACAAATATGTAATTTTCAAAAAATTGGGGTGAACTTGAACCCCTACCCTTACACATACATCCGCCCCTGATTAGATCCATTGTATTTTGAAACAAACATAGACTCAAGGAACTATTAAATAGAGCAAATAGTTGCATGTAACAAGGATATATAAGGAGGAGCTAAGGAGAGTGTAGAATTGAACATACCATAACCTAGTAATATAGAAGTCATTGAAGCTAAAATTGCGCAAGCAAGAGCAAACTTGTTTCTTTTTGGTTTCTTCGGGGAGTCAAAACCTGGAATAGGTTTGATAGAATCTCTAGAGACACCAGTGTTCTCCACCCTCCCCTCAGCCATCTGTCTGTGTGTGTGTGTGTGAGAGAGAGAGAGAGAGAGAGAGAGAGAGAGATGGCTGACAAGATGGCAAGTTCTAGCTAGTTCTTGGTACTTAAATAGAGTTGTGAGGCTTTACCTCAGAGTAATTATTCGGTGTAGCTCTTATTCTGCCACTACAATGTGTGTGTGCCGTTGATTAGCACCTAAATCCTGTAGGGCCGCAATCTCTACACCAGTACCAATCCAACGACATAAAATACAGCACCTAAAGTCCTAAAGTATATCACCTTTTATTTTTTTTTCTTCCTTCCCTTTATTCTCTAGTTCGTTTTGCACGAGGATTAATAAGCGAAATTGAGGAACACATTTCGCTCCGCATTATAATCATTTGAAAAGCAAGCTGCATAAGTATACGTCAGCCTAATGATTTCCAAATCTCTCCTACTGATATATAAAAGTCGACCAAACATATGCTTCATAATTTTCTATCTTAAAAGTACTTTTTAAATGATGTGATAGCAGAGTCAAGTATAATATAGTCAGGGCGTGTATCCAGAAATCTTATTCAGTGGGTATTAATCAGGGATTTAGGTTATGCAGGGGTTCAGGACAGCGGCCTCGAGGTGAATTTTTTTTTTTCATTTACTTAACCATAATTATGTGTAGAATTGATTTTATGTCAAAATATTCTAATACCTCCATACAATTTTTAATATAACCTTTTTATTTAAAATTTTTAGTAGTTTTTGGGCACATTTTTAGTGAAGTTGTACATTATCAAACGAACTGGAAAAAAAAAATGCAATGCTAAAACTTTTCATTGATGGAACTTAATTGGGTTATCAAACAAACCCTTAGCTAGGTACGTTTGATAAATCTGAAAATTAAGTACTGGAAATTAAGTGTTGTATTTTAAGTACTGAAAATTTTAAGCGATTAAATTTGCATAACTAAAAATAGTGTTTTAAATATTGAAATAGACCGTATTCACTGAGTATTTTCAGTAGATAGATAGATAGTTGGGTTTCCTAAGCAATATTTATAAAATAAGGGGCTGAAAACCAAATCAATTTTTCAAAAAAAGAAAAAAGAAATAAATAGAGAGATAGATAGTGGAGTTTCCTAAACAATTTTTATAAAATAAGGGGCTGAAAACCAAATCAGTTTTTTTTAAAAACAAAAAAAACAAAAAACAAAAAAAAGGGGCTTGGAGAGGCGAACCCAGACCCTTTGGGTTGAAACCAATGTAACCAACCACCATGGCTGCAACCTCTTCCAAAATTGAAGTGTAGAAAAATTTATAATGTACAAGTTCAGTGGCTACCATGGTACCAACTCGTTCCCATGTAGCTACGCCTTTGAATATAGTGGGACTAGTTGAATTTTGATTGAAAATTATTTATCAGGCCTTACTGCCACATCATGTAGGAAATATTTTTGGGATAAAAATTTTGGAAGCATAACATTTGATCTTGTCTAGTAACTCTTTTAAAAACGAGATAGAAAGTAAACTTTGGACTGAATTTGATCCTGTTATAGACATTTCCAAACAAACCCTAAATTATAAAGAAAATCTTTCTGCATAAAGAAAGTAAATAGCTAGCAAGAAAACTGAAAACAGAACACAAGAGAGCCCCGTATCAAATTATTTTATCCACTCATTTCTTTCACGTCGAAACGTGGCCGATGAGAAGTCCATACCGTTTTCTTGGGTCAACAAGGACGGGCTGATCTTTCAAAATATCGATGGGCCCACTTACACTTTTTTAGTGTCAAACTTTTATTGGGTAATGTCTCTGTACGGTCATGTATTGGACCACCTCAAGGCTCAAGTCCTCAACTCAGAGATGTAACTTTGTCGATATTGTTTAAAGGGTAATGCTAGGGGCACTAACAACATCCACTAACAAGCACTAACACACTCTATCTCTCTCTTAGTAGTACTGCGGACCTCACTGTGGACCTCACAGTGCCACTAGGAGAGAGATAGAGTGTGTTAGTAAGTGTTAGTGGATGTTGTTAGTGTCCCAAATATTACTCTTGTTTAAATTGCAACCAAATAAATGTTCATTAAATTTTTTTTTTTGGGAGAAAATAAATGTTCATTATTGAAATTTAACATTTTTGTAATAAAAAGAATATGCTGGATAAATCATGTGATCTCCACGTGCAGTGCTTATTTACCGTACACATGTGGTGGCTTGATATTATCCCAGTTTTGTATATACAGGGTGGGTCCTGATAAATTGGGAGCCCTAGGCGAACATTGACAGCCGAGGCCCTTTAAACAATTAGGGTTCGGGAGTAGCGCCCCCGAAGCGAAAATTTTTGGGTCATTTTATACATACTTTCGTGTATAATTTCTATATCAAACACGTTATTAACCTTATAGTGTTGATTTGTGAGTTTTTTTTTTTTTTTTGGTCATTTTTTTAGAATTCGGGGGTTTAGTAATTGTAATCTTTATTGTATGTACTGATTGTGATTTTCTTCTCCTTCCACTAGCCTCTTTGGCTTTCGTAATTCCACATGTGTTCATATTATTGCTTTTTATCGATAATAATTGTTAAGAGCTTCTCTATGATAATAATTTATAAAGTTTTATCCAACCTAAAATAATTTAGGTTGAGCTAAACAAAAAAGTGAGAAGATAAGTACTATTAGTTTAAATATTTAGGGTGGGTTGGATTACAATGGGGCACATCCAATTATTATTATTTTTTTTTCAGTATTTGCTTCGACTCTTTTATAATTAGTTCAACATATTATAGATAAAACTTTTATTTTGGGCCCGGCTCAGTATTTTTCGAGACCCTTTTAAAGAGTAAAATATGAACAAAATGTGAGATCCTAGACGACCGCCTACTCCGCCTATAGGCAGGGCCGGCCCTGTGTATATATATTATTGCAATAAAAATATGGTTAGAAACGAAACAATTATTACATAAGATTCCAAATTTTAGAGTCATTTGGTCTCATTTTTTACTATGCGCCAAGATTGTGATCAAATTTACAAGCATTTTGAAAGGTATGACTCCGAAAGAGTGCACGCATAGAAGATAACTACATGCAGCTAATAAAAGTGGGATATCTATGTGTTAAAAATAAAGTTAAAGTTGTTTCTTTGACATATTGGAGTCCACAGTTTGACTAAGTAGTTGCTTTTAGCTCTCAAACATGGACTTATATCATATTCCTGATGTTCCATATTCCCTCTTTCTACATATGTTACTATAAAACAGAAATATGTGCGCAGATCTAGGGAGAGAAAGTTAGAGATAAACACAACTCAATTTTAATATATAATTTTATATATAGTAAGTCCTGTTTTTAAATACAGAGGTTATGAGATATGTTAGAGAAAGAGTAGGAGTAGATGATCTTGAAAGTATAAGTTGATATTATCCCAATTTTGTATATTATTGCAATATACGTGGTTAACCTTAAACTTACACCTGTTACACAAGATTCAAAACCTACGTGAAACATTATTCTTAATATTGTAAATTTGTTGGAAATATTTCATCTTCAAAACAGTTGGAAATATTTCATTGATGTAATTGTAAGAACAGAAACAGATTATGATTACAACTAATGAAAAACAGAAAATTACAGTTGGACATAAACAGAAAAATAAATAGGAGAATTATCAAACCGAGGCCTGTGATTTTATTAATCACAGTTTCCTTAAAACAGATTCGCCGCCCTCACCGGATGTGCTTGAGGAAATCGTCGGCGTCTGTCTCCCAGGATACAGCGGCTTCTAGCAGTGGTACTTGCACAACGTACAACTGCTCCGGCGAACTAACTATATTCTGTGACTCTCTCTCTGAAACCGGGACTAGAAGGAAGAACACTTTGAAGAACAGTATTGTTCTAAAACTGTGTTGGAATAATGTTCAAGATGTGTATAGACTGTTGGATAGTTAGAATATATTTGTGTCTTCATCATTTCAGAAATTCCAAAGGTTGTAACTACAACCTTTTGAAGTTCTGTAACTCTTCCAGAAATCCCAAAGGTTTCTGCAATGTAAAACATGTGCACTCATTACACATTGAAAAAAACTAAACTTGAGGGGTCTAAAAAGAAATATTCTGTGCGGGCCGCACCCGGCTCGGCACGGTCGGTCGGCGGCGGCGGCGCGCGCGTGTGCGCGTGTGTGGAGTAAACCCAAAGGGCCTTAGGTCCTCTCCCTTCCACAAAAGTGGGTACCCCTTGGGGCCCAAACCCAAAACATGAAGTAGCCTTATAAATACATTAGAGGCTACTTCTAGTTTTCCTATGTGGGACAAGGCAAGTTGTGAATCTCTTTCATTTCAACAACTCCTTGTACGGGGCAACCTTTAACCATTAATTTCTCATTCACCCATCAATAGTTTTGGACATGTGAATATCCAAATTTCATCTCCTCATGGAGGAGAACACAAATCCACAAGGACCCCACTTAAACTCTAAGTGGGTCCTACTTTTATTAGCCCTTAAATATGGCCAAAACACATATTTATCCAACAATTCCCCACATGAATGAAATTAACCGAAACGATGTGAGACAGTGACTCGACAAGAGAGAGAGAGCACAACGGATCACTCCTGCAAAGGATAGGTAGCTTTTGGCTTTGAACCTTCCCTTGTGACAATCTATCAGATTTACTGGCTGACCAGTGAACGTATAGTCTTGAACTGATTGCCATTAGTGTAAACAACCGACAGACATCACACAGGAGCTTTCCAAACATAATTTAGTTCTTACACTTGTGTTCATTTTGGCCTTGAACACTCGCCTGGTTCAGTAAATGTTTATCAAAGAATTTCGCCATTCTCAAATTCTTTTAGAAGCGGCCCCACTTCACATTCACATAGGTGACTATTGAGAGTATCATGCTATACTCCGCTTGGTTACCAACGCACATAGTCATTAAAAGTTAAGCTTACCCTCACACCAACAGGTATCACTGTTGAATCATAGAAATGGGCAGAAGAACATTTCTTCTCAGTGATTCTCTTAAGGTACATGAAATTAGGTTGTCCCTTTGAACCTAGATCTTGGGATCTCTAGTCAACTAGGTTGGGTTTCCATTCCATTCCCTTGTAACGTCATAGGCTTTAGTCCCATTCCTCTAGATGATTTATTAACTAACTCTCGATTTAACCCTTTGGTTAGCGGATCCGCAATATTGTCCTTTGACTTTACATAATCGATTGTGACAATCCCACTTGAGAGTAGTTGTTTAATGGTATTGTGTCTACGACGAATATGTCTAGACTTACCATTATACATATTACTTTGTGCCCTTCCAATAGCAGATTGGCTATCGCAGTGTATGCAAATAGCTGGCACAGGTTTTGACCATCTAGGAATATCTTCTACAAAATGGCGAAGCCATTCAGCCTCTTCAGCTGCCTTGTCTAGCGCAATGAATTCAGATTCCATTGTCGATCTAGCAATACAAGTTTGCTTTGAAGATTTCCATGATACAACTGCACCACCAAGTGTGAAAACATATCCACTTGTAGATTTTGAATCTTTCATATCGGATATCCAGTTTGCATCACTGTATCCTTCCAATACAGCTGGATATCTCATGTAGTGCAATCCCTGATCACGTGTATATCGTAAGTACCGCAGTACCCTTACTATCCCTTTCCAGTGTTCAGTACTAGGATTACTAGTATATCTACTTAGTTTACTAACAGAATAAGCAATGTCAGGCCTTGTACAACTCATTAAGTACATCAAACTTCCTATCACTTGAGAATATTCTAGTTGAGAAACACTCTCACCAGTATTCTTAGATAGGTGTAGACTTAAGTCCACAGGCGTCCTGGCTATACTAGTATCAGACTTGTTGAACTTCTCTAGGATCTTGTCTACATAATGTGACTGTGACAGAACAAGTCCATTAGTATTTCTAGAGATCTTGATGCCCAATATAACATCAGCAAGTCCCATATTTTTCATGTCAAATTTATAATTCAACATTTTCTTAGTGGATTTAATGATTTTATCATTACTACCCACTATGAGCATGTCATCAACATAAAGACATAAGATGTCATAGCCTTCAATTGTGTCTTTGACATAAACACATTTATCACACTCATTGATTTTAAACCCACTAGAGAGTATAGCTTGATCAAATTTTTCATGCCATTGTTTTGGAGCTTGCTTTAAGCCATACAATGATTTGACAAGCTTACACACTTTATTTTCTTGCCCTGGAGCAGAAAATCCTTCAGGTTGTTCCATGTAGATTTCTTCATTCAAATCCCCATTAAGGAATACAGTCTTAACATCCATTTGATGTATTTCGAGACCTCGCAACGCTGCGATCTCAATAATCATACGAATGGATGTTATTCTCGTAACAGGAGAATACGTATCAAAGTAGTCTAGACCCTCCTTTTGTCTATACCCTTTGATAACAAGCCTTGCTTTATACTTATCAATAGTACCATCCGTCTTCATTTTCTTTTTAAAAATCCATTTGTAGCCCAATGGCTTACAACCAGGAGGGAGATCTACCAGTTCCCAAGTATGGTTTTGTAGGATAGAATCAATTTCACTCTTGATTGCTTCTTTCCACAATGGACCATCTGGTGATCTAATCGCTTCATTATAACTTTGGGGATCACTTTCTATAACATAAGTTAGAAAGTCTGGACCAAAAGATTTTGAGGTTCTAGCTCGTTTCCCACGTCTAGGCTCAATGTCTACATTTTCTTCTTGGGTTTTACTAGTTTCCCCAACAGTCTCAAATGTGCGTTTTTTAGAACTATATTCTTCTTTACAAGGAAATATATTCTCAAAGAAAGACGCATTTCTAGACTCCATGATCGTGTTCTTGTGTATATCTGGGTTTTCAGATTTATGTACAAGAAACCGATACGCACTACTATTATGTGCATAGCCAATAAATAAACAATCAACAGTTTTTGGACCTATCCTTTCTTTCTTAAGAGTAGGTACAAGAACTTTTGAAAGACACCCCCACATTCGTAAGAACTTGTAGGAAGGTTTTCGACCATTCCATTGTTCATAGGAGGTTTGATCAACTTTCTTTCGAGGTACCTTATTTAAAATATAATTTGCGGAGAGAATTGCCTCCCCTTACAAGTTCTGTGGCAATCCAGAACTTATTAACATAGCATTCATCATTTCTTTTAAGGTACGATTTTTCCTTTCAGCAACTCCATTTGATGGAGGTGAATAAGGTGCGGTGGTTTGGTGAATAATTCCATTTTGTGCACAAAACTCACCATATAGCGCTACATATTCACCACCCCTATCACTTCTCAACACCTTAATCTTTTTACTTAGTTGATTCTCAACCTCTGTCTTGTATAGAATGAACTTAGCCAAAGCTTCATCCTTACTCTTTAGCAAATACACATAACAGTGCAATCATCAACAAAAGTAATAAAATACTTATTGCCACCTCTAGATTGAACCATTTTTAAATCACATACATCAGTGTGGATTAATTCCAGAGGTTCAATGCTTCTTTCAATTGATTGAAATGAAGTCTTTGTAAACTTTGCTTCAACACAAGTTTCACATTTATAACTTGCATCAATATGAAAGTTTGGTATGTGGTCTAATTTAATTAATCTTCGCAAAGAATTAAAATTAACATGTCCTAGTCTACCATGCCACAAATTGGAAGACTCAAGCAAGTAAACAAAAGAGGTACTCATTTTATTATCTTTTGGGAATACAGTTGCTACATTAAGTTTGAACATCCCATTACACATATACCCCTTCCCCACATACATTCCCGCTTTGGTCAATACTACCTTGTCTGACTCAAAGACCATTCGGAAGCCATGCTTGCTTAGGAGAGATCCAGATACCAAATTCTTACGAATTTCTGGTACATAAAGGACACTGTTAAGAGTTAGCTCCTTTCCTGATTCTGCACCGTTTGGCCAGAAAATAAGGATTACAGTAGCAGTTTTTGTAAACTACAGTAGCAGTTTTTTGTAAAACTGTTTTTCAAAATAGTTTCTGTTTTCCCAAAACCGAATCTGTTTTTGTTTTGTAAAATATATAGAATCTGTTTTAAGATTGTTGGAAATATTTCATCTTCAAAACAGTTGGAAATATTTCATTGATGTAATTGTAAAAACAGAAACAGATTATGATTACAACTAATGAAAAACAGAAAATTACAGTTGGACATAAACAGAAAAATAAACAGGAGAATTATCAAACCGAGGCCTGTGATTTTATTCACAGTTTCCTTAAAACAGATTCGCCGCCCTCACCGGATGTGCTTGAGGAAATCGTCGGCGTCTGTCTCCCAGGATACAGCGGCTTCTAGCAGTGGTACTTGCACAACGTACAACTGCTCCGGCGGACTAACTATATTCTGTGACTCTCTCTCTGAAACCGGGACTAGAAGGAAGAACACTTTGAAGAACAGTATTGTTCTAAAACTGTCACGCCCCGACGTAGCATAAATAAGGAAAGCGTTTAATTTCCTTTATGGACCCGTAGGTCGCGACAGTTTGAAGGATCGATTCCGTCCCAAACGTCAAACAACAAAGCATAATAATCAGAGTAAAGCAATCAAGGCTTACAAAAACTTTCTAACTTATTACATCTTATGAACCGAGGTCAACTAAGGCACAGACCGCCTTGAAAATAAAATAATAACTTAGAGTCTGTTACAGTCATCCTTATAAAACAAAATAGTTCATAACTTAAAACAGATAAACTTAAAGCATCTAATAAACAGTTTCTTCATTCCAAAAGCAGCCATTCTCAATTAGCATAGTCGTATGATTCCTCCTGGTTATAACCTGAAAAGCCTAGACACGAATGTCCAGGACGCATCAACGTCGTCAGCTTCAAGAAGCTGGTGAGTATTAAAAACATGACTTGAATGTAAAACATACCAATTTACCTTTTTCCATTTCCCATTTAAATCCACAAGTTTATAATTGAAGTAAGAAGCTCATTTAGAAAACATTCACAACATTATTTAAAGAGGGTAAATTTACACAGATGGGACCGTGTATGAGAACAATGCACCACACTCATCTTGCCGACGCTTTTCTCTCGACAGCCACAACAACCCACTATCCTACTCCTGGTCTCTTTGAAATACTACGATAGCCACACTTTAGCAACGGGGCGCCAGGGAGTGTCCAGTTTGCCTCACACTTTGGTCCGGGGTACCAGGGAGTGTCCAATGCCTCACACTTTGAATACCCTAACCGCCATGCAAATACCGGGGCAACCCCTCACACAGTATCCAGACTCGAGTTATCAGGGAGTGTCCGTAGGCCACACTTTAGCACTTCCATGGGTGCCAGTGAGTGTCCGAGTTCGGCTTCACACACTTTAACGCTTCCATGGGCGTCAGGGAGTGTCCTTGTTTGCCACCGTCGCATTTCAAAGATACCCTCTTCCACAATTGCAACCACAACCACAACCACAACCACAATCACAACCACGACCACAACCACAAACTCATACTCAACCACAACCACGACCACAAACACAAACTCATACTCTTTCCACACTACCATTACTCTTTTCCACACAGACTGACACCCATATGCATGTACCACTGACCCACATGAATGGTATGCACTTAAATGAAAACCAAAAATGCTGAATTAAAGGAACAACACGCGTACGGGGATCAATGAGTCATACTACAGTGTTTTAATCATTCAAACATAACAAAATAGAGTTCTGATTAACTAAATATCCCAAACAGAACCTCCACAGTATATAAATTTCATCCAAACATTCCTTTAACAGAAAAACCGACAAAAACAGAAACTGCAATACCTCGCGCGCGCGGGCCGCTCGCGCGAAAGGTCGCTCGCGCGGGCCGCTCGCGCGATAAGCCCATTTTTCTTTTATTAATAAACTTTTCTGTCTGCCTGAGGAAAGCAAGGTCGCGCGCGCGGATCGCTCACGCGAAGGGGTTCTCGCGCGACCCTCGCTCGCGCGACCAGCCAATTTTCAATTATATATATATAACCTCTTACGTCTGCCTGGGGAAGCCTACCTCGCGCGCGCGGATCGCTCGCGCGAGGGGTCGCTCGCGCGGGCCGCTCGCGCGATTCCTCGCGCGCGCGGGCCGCTCGCGCGAGATGAAGCAGAGGCTTCATCTTCTCCGCAGGAACTGCTCTGGTTCAGCAAACAGGGGTCCTTTTTGACCCATTTCAGTTCTGTAAGTATGTACATCATGTTATATATGGATCTCTTCCTTTTTAAACAAGGATTAAGAATCTATGATCAATTTAACATGATTCTAACTATAACTCTCCAATTTTATGATAAACTAAAACATGTCAAAATTTGATTTCTAATATACTTTCTTATATGAACGAATTAAGCTCTAAAACTTCAAACATAGTCAATACATACTATAAACTTCCATATTCATCTCTAAAAATGAATTTTGATTGGGTTTAGAAATTCATGATTTTTTTATGCTATGAACTTCATACGTAAAAAAAATCATCAATGGGGATTTACAACATTTAACAATTACACAGCAATTAATATGAAATTACATTCTTAGTGAGTTTAGAATACTCACTGTGATTAAGAGCAAAGATGTTGTTGAGAAAGAAATAAGAGATAAGAAAATCCCAACTCAAGCTTTCAAGCTATGGAGGTTAAGAGCTCTCTCTATGCAATTTCTGAAATTCTCTGTGTAAACTTTCTCTCTCAAATTCTCTGTTTTCTCTCAGGTTTTCAGAATGTGTAATGTGAGAGGTGTGTGTATGATGGAGTACATATAGAGGGCCAAATGGAAGAACTTGGGGACCAAGCCTCTTGTTGATTACTCAACAATTTGAATTAGTTTAACTAATTCTCTAACTCTACACAATTAGCAGCATAGAATCATACGTATATACATATATACACCATCAGATTTTGAAGAGGCAAGTATAGATCAATAGGGGTCAATCTAGAGGTGTTTGGCAATATAGCTTATGGACACAACATTTGTACACATAAGCTAAACATTCCCAAACAATGCCTTATCCAATGATTACTTGCCATAATTGGAAATAAAGTATATGTCCAAATCGGTCACTTCCAAAATCTGTGGAAGTTAAACACAACATGGACAGTTTTGAACATAAACTGGTATTTTCGAGGTGCGGTGGTCACCTCAAAAATACAGAAAATTCATTTTAACGTAAGAATTGATTTTCTGATTTCATAAAAATACTGATTGAGTCAATAGAAGTTGTTTTCACCGTTTTGAAATACAGACTTTGAAATCCACACAGGTTTCACTAACTTTGTAAAAATTGCAGTTTGGCCCCCAATAAAATATAAATGTGAATTAGATAAGGAATTAATACACCAAACATGTGACTGGAAATAAAATAAAAGCAGACAATGTTAATTGAATTTAAATATGCCAATGCAATTACAAATAAATTAAATATGGACATGAATTTCAAATTAAATGGAAATGCAGGTTGTTACAAAAACTGTGTTGGAATAATGTTCAAGATGTGTATAGACTGTTGGATAGTTAGAATATATTTGTGTCTTCATCATTTCAGAAATTCCAAAGGTTGTAACTACAACCTTTTGGAGTTCTGTAACTCTTCCAGAAATCCCAAAGGTTTCTGCAATGTAAAACATGTGCAGAAATACTAAGGGTCTCTCATTACACATTGGAAAAAACTAAACTTGAGGGGTCTAAAAAGAAATATTCTGTGCGGGCCGCACCCGGCTCGGTCGGTCGGCGGCGGCGGCGCGCGCGTGTGTGGAGTAAACCCAAAGGGCCTTAGGTCCTCCCCCTTCCACAAAAGTGGGTACCCCTTGGGGCCCAAACCCAAAACATGAAATAGCCTTATAAATACATTAGAGGCTACTTCTAGTTTTCCTATGTGGGACAAGGCAAGTTGTGAATCTCTTTCATTTCAACAACTCCTTGTATGGGGCAACCTTTAACCATTAATTTCTCATTCACCCATCAATAGTTTTGGACATGTGAATATCCAAATTTCATCTCCTCATGGAGGAGAACACAAATCCACAAAGACCCCACTTAAACTCTAAGTGGGTCCCACTTTTATTAGCCCTTAAACATGGCCAAAACACATATTTATCCAACAAAATTCAATAGCCTAAAATTAGTCTAGCCCAAAATTAGCACCCCTATTCAACTCTGATTCTTTACTTTTGTGATTCAAGCCTGTTCTCTGATAAATAAATAAAATGATTCAAGCCTGTTCTCTGATAAATAAATAAAAAAAACCTGTTGTCTAGGATCAAAACTACATAGTTCTGATTGAATGAGTAAAATTAAATATCTCAAAATGCAAATGAACAAAATCAAAATCAAGTGATGTATGGCCAAGAACATTAAATATTGGTCATACACAGAATATCCCATGGTGGAAAACTTCAGTTAAATTTTTACGCACATACACACACATATTCATGTATATGGCTTAATGCAAAATATACTCTTGAAGTTTGGTCCTGTCTCATTCTAATCCCTAGAGTTTCAATTGCATCAATTTGGTCCTTAAACTTTTAATTATAAGCAACGTAGTCCAGATTAGGCCTGTAAGCGGATCGGATATGGACCAGATCGGCCAGATCCGGATCCGGATCCGACAAAAATATTTTAGTCCGAATCCGATCCGTATATCCGACGGATCTGTGAGGTTTATCTCATATCCGGATTTGTGAAGATCCGGATATCCGGTCCGAATATCCGATCCGATCCGAATAGAAATATTGCTTGTAAAAAAACAATATTACTCATTTGAAATGCCAATACAATCCAATTTTAAGTTGAATCTTACAAAGCTATCATAACATAACAAATTACAACATTATTTTAGCCCACCCTTGGATTAAAAAAATCAATGGTAGAGATTTCTCTAACATATATTATATATATATATATAACATATACAAATTCGGATCGGGTCTTAGGCGGATCGGATCTATTAAATCCATATCCGGTCCGTTTTCATACAACTCTAATCGGATTCGGATCCGGATCCGGATATTTAAAAAAGCTCAGATCCGTCTAACTGAGCCGGATCCGGTCCGTTGACAGGCCTAGTCCAGATGTGTGCGAAAAAATAATGAAAGTCACACAATTCAAAGATCTCAGCGTTGCTGGAGTTTAAGCTTGATAATGGAGCTTGGGCAAGAGATAAGTGAGTTTCATTTTTGGCTCTAAAAAGCATGGACTTCCATTAATTTTGCTCTCAAAATGGCATGTCTGGATCACATTGCTTCTAATTTAAAATTACATAGATCAAATTAACTTCAAGGATATATTTTATAATTAAGCATATCTCTATATATAAGAAATAAAAGACAGCTGTGGAGATATAATACAGGTGTCGCTAGCTATATAGTACCCCATTCAAAAGGTCAGACCTTGCTATAAGAAATAAAAGTTTAGTTAGTTGTCGAGATATATACGTGTTGCTAGCTATATTATTCATAAGGTAAGACCTTGCTAATATTTATATAAGCAAATCCCTTTCTTCTTTGATCCCACAAAACCTTGATTGGCACATCACAGTAGTTTGATCTGAAAAAAATATATTATACGCAAAGAGGTCCAAAAAATGGTTTCCATTAACATGCATGCTACCCTAAAATTAACCAAAACATTAACAAACATGGCGAGCTTTGTTAAAAGACTGAAGTTAGAAGACTTCTGATTGTTACCCTCAAAATGGAAAATATACATATTTAAAAGTCTCAACCCAAGTGGAAAAAGTTTGGCATTTTTATTCTCTGTATGATGAATAAATGAAACACTTACAGCTTAGCCTCCAAAAATATTAAGACGGAAGTAACCAATCCCCTACTTGTTCAATTCACCCCCAATACTCAACTTTGCTTTGTTTGGAAAAAGAAAATAAATATATGTGCATATAATACGCTAACATTGTATTGAAGATGAAATAGATAACAAATTCTCTCTCTCTCTCTCTCTCTCTCTCTCTCTCTCTCTCTCTCTCTCTCTCTTTAATAGTTACCTAATTATGGTTGGACACACACACCCTTAATTCAACTCAACTCAATCCCAAAGTTCTATAATGATTCACAGCAAAGTCCAACAAATGACACTCATTACGACTGAAGAACAACTTCTTTATCAGCTTATTAAAATAAATTTTTTTACCGAGGATAATAAAGTAAATCAACTTAGATCATATACATGTGAAGTTACTTTATGCTCTCATTTTAAGAGTTTATCACAAAAACTGTTAACTTACTACATGGTACGCTTTCGAATTTTTTAAAAATGTGCTACTTAACTAGCTAATCTTCTAGTTTAATATGTCAAATTGATTATTTTATATTGATTACATTGACATAGCTACATCCAAAAGCTCTACATAATATGTCAAATTAATTATTTTATATGTGATATAGGGGAAGTTGTAGAGAAATTTGAAGAAGAATGGGATAGGAAGAAGTTTGCTAAAAAAAGAAAAATTTATTTGATTATGATATTTTGTAATTTTCGTTTTTTAGATTGGTAGGATTTTATTTTCATATTTTGGAGTAGTTTTAGGAGTTTAAATGATAAATTTAAGTCCTAATAGGTTACCATATAAGTTATTAGTGTTTTAGGAATGATATGACTAGATTTCCAAGTTATATAAGGCTTTTAATTAGGTAGGAAAGAATAAAAACGAATTTACTTTTGTTTTCTAATAGTATTAGGATTGTTATCTTATAAATAGAGGATATGTAATGCCTTCTAAGGCATTCTCAACTTATATTCAATTTGATCAATAAAAAATATTTTTACTCTCTCCCAAAGATTTAGTCCTTCCACGATTTCGTGCTGCGTCAATGTGTGTGTATATATATATACCCATTTAATAAATACATTGCAATTTTGTAATCTTGTAAGAATTTTTCAAAACTCAAATGACAATCCAACTCTTTGTATGTCAACTTTGACACTCAAGCAAGTATGTCATCTCATATAGGATTTAATTCATCCGAATAGAGGCTTAAGAACATTCAAATTAGACCACTGGGAGTGTCACCTTGGATATAACGTTTTGGGTGAAGATGCTCTCATACAATTTTTTTTTGGGCATAGAATCTTATACTCATTTGACATCCCTAATTTTGCATTATTTCAAATATATATATATATATATAACAGTATATCTCGTTTATTGAGCCTAATTCCATGAACTTCCTTAGGCCTAAACTCTTATCTAGGACCTTCAACTAAAGTCTAATTAAGTGGTCGAGGACAGTGCAGTAGTCTATGCCATTCATTTCTTTTGCAAGATGGCCACATTATTAAAGCCTGTTTGGACCACCCCCACTACCCACTCGTGCCCTTGTGTTTTGATTTGCAATGTGACAAGTTTTTATAGTGACCTCACCTTGTGGAATCTCATAGATATAGAAAGTGTTTTGTCCATACTCGAGTCGAGTATGGAAGCTAAATGGATTTCATGTTGATAAACTTTGGATTCAGATAGAAGGAAAATTAAAAGAAAAAACGAAAAAGCGGCCGAGATGAAAATATTAATATACCATAATAAGCGTTATTTTTCTTGAAATTTGAGAAGTATAAGGCATATTGTTAACTCAACCAGTGTGGGGTTTTGGAGTTGAGTTGGGGTTGGTGTGTGTGTGAGAGAAGTGTATGTATCCAGTTCGGATCTGTTAAGTTACTAACTACTCCAAAAGCTTAAGCTGTTAGAGAATGAGCCCAATAATGTATATCAAGCTTCAACACCCTCCCTCACGTGCAACCCCAACTTGCACGTGAAGAGCAAACAAACCAAACTTCATTATAGCAGAGACAAATAACAAAGTGCAAATATGCACAACAAAGTGGGGATGGAGAGTCGAACTCAGGAGCTCTCACAAACAAGGCTCTGAAGCATGGTTCGAAGTAACGGCCGAAACCGAGCCGTATCGGCCGAGTCAACTCGGTATCGAGAGGTGCCGATACCGATTCAGACACCGATTCAAGTTGAGTTAAAAAAAATATTACGGATCGTGATACGTATCGGAAGTATCGGCCGAGACAACCGAGATTTGCCCATCTCGCAACTGTTTCACGAGATTTGTCGCGATACTCCCGAGACAGAGACGAAAAAGCAAAAAAGTGAGAAAATTCCAAAAAGTTGTCCTAACCTTACCAGATTTCACATGCATCTGTCGCCTCCATTATTTGGGTTGAATTACCTCTCCCTCTTGAACCTCGGCACTCAGATCTAGCCCTAAATCTCTTGAATCTCTGAGTATAACCTGCGATCTTCTTCAATCGAGGCTGCGATCTCCTCTCTTGGAGTCTTGGTCCTCTTCCAAGCTGCGATCTTCTCTCTTGCTGCTCTTCGAAGCTGCGACCCACAGGTAGATCGATGTCGCAGCTCTGTTTTGGTTTTGGTTTTTTTTTTTTTTCTTTGGTATAGATCATATCAACACTAACGAGAGTCTGAATCAGTCGGTACTTAAAGGGTTATGGGATTTTATTGTGTGTAACACATGTTTGTGTGTTATGTTTCCATTTGTATTTTAATTGGGTGTTATTTGGGTATGTGTGATATACAACTCTTCAGTATTTATGAATTAATTGCATAATTAGGCTTAATTTGATCTTGTTAAATACCAAACAGTTGGGGGTGAAAATTAAATAATTTATCTTCTATAAATGTTTATTTATTTGTTTTAAATGTGTATGTGTAATAAATGTAGTCATTTAATTTGTAAGTGCATTAATTAATGTTTATTAATAAAAAAATGTTTGTTTGTAAAAAATATTTATTTGTCTTCTTTTTCATAGAATGGCTCCAAAGCAAGACATCGGTGGGAACATGGATAAACTAAAAAAAATGTTTATTTAGTTTTATGTGTATTAATTTTTGTTTTTATTTTTTATTTATAAAAAAATGTTTATATTTGGTCAAAATGTGTACGTGTATTAAGTTTATTTTATTTATAAAAAATGTTTATTTTAGTTGCATGTGTAATAATTTTTGTTTTTATTTATAAAAAAATATTTATATTTGGTCAAAATGTGTGTGTATTAATTTTATTTTATTTAAAAAAATGTTTATTTAGTTGTATGTGTATTAATTTTTGTTTTTATTTTAAAAAAATGTTTATTTTAGTTGTATGTGTATTAATTTTTGTTTTTATTTAATAAAAAATATTTACATTTGGTCAAAATGTGTATGTGTATTAATTTTTTTTTATTTATGTGTCCTTCACATTGTTTATTTATCTGTTTGCATTTCCTAGAATGCCTCCAAAGAAAGACATTGGTTGGGATCATGCAACACCTGTTGGGGGTAATAAAAGGATCACCATGTGCAATTATTGTGGCAAGATTGTGCATGGCTGTATAACGAGATTGAAGCAACATGTTGCTAGAGTATCAGGACAAGTGGACAAATGTCCTAAAGTTTCAGAAGAAATATCAAAATTGTTGAGACAGCATCTTAATGAAACAGCAAACGCTAAGGAGCTGGAGAAAAGAAAAAAGGAACAACTTATAGAAAGTCTCCGAGATGATAGCTTGTATGAAGGAGGGGATAATATTGAGGATGTGGATGATTACGACGACGATGACACTGGAGGAATGTCGCGGCTTGAACGACGACAATTAAAAAATGCAATGAAAGAGAGTAGGCATATGGCAACTATGGACGATGATAGACGTAGGAGGTCTGTTTCCGAAAGAGGACGTTTCGCTAACGTGTCCCAGTTTGAGAGTGGATCACATGTTGCTTCTGGCTCCAAGCGTCCAACACCATCTCAAAGGAGTTTCAGCGTGAGGGAAAATGTTGAGATGCCCGTCTCAGGTGGAGACCCTTTTATGTTTAGGCCGAAGACAGGATTTCAAAAAAAGGTGAAGGACATGTTCAACAAACAAAATGTAAAGAAAGTAGGGAAAGCTGTTTCTAAGTTTTTCCTTTTCAGTGGAATCGCATTTAATGCAGCTGACAGTGGCCCATACTACCAGACGATGATAGATACTATTGCAGATGCTGGACCTGGAATTAAGGGACCCTCTGGTTACCAGATCAGTAATTCATATTTGGATGAAGAGGTGAAAGAGCTAGAGATGTACATTGGCCAGTTGAAACAAAAGTGGCCAGATTATGGTTGTACAATAATGTGTGATGGGTGGAGCTTTAAAACCAATATACCTATAATTAACTTTATGATCTATTGTGATAGGAATATGATATACCATACATCGGTCGATACTACAAACCAATCCAAAACTGCCGCATACATTTTCTCACTAATGGATAAAGTTGTGGAAGAGGTTGGTGAGTCGAATGTCGTGCAAGTAGTGACGGATAATGAACCAAATTTTAAAGCATCAGGGAGATTATTGATGGAGAAGAGGCACCATCTTTTTTGGACTCCTTGTGCAGCGCATTGTATCGACCTCATGCTAGAAGACATTGGTAACATAAAGATTGTGAAGGCTACTGTTGACAAAGCAAAGAAAATAACAAGTTTTATTTATAATAGCCAAAAAGTGGTGAATCTAATGAGAACATATACACAAGGCAGAGATTTGTTGAGGCCGGGAATAACTAGATTTGCCACCCAATTCATCGCGATAGAGAGCCTAATACGTTATCAATCTGAATTGAAAAGGATGTGCACATCCAGTGAATGGGGTGAATTTAATCGTGAAAAGAGTAGAAGAAGTATTTCTGCAGCAGTGTCTGATCTCATTTTGACTGATCGATTTTGGAAGAATGCAATATTAGTAACGTCCATTATGGAGCCGCTTGTTAGGGTTCTAAAAATCGTTGACCAAGACAAGAAGCCGACAATGTCTATCATCTACGAGGCAATGGATAGAGCTAAATTAGCAATAAAGGCATCAGTCAAAAAAGATTATCAGAAGTATTGGGATGTCATTGACTATCGGTGGGAGAGTCAATTACATAGACACCTTCATGCAGCAGCATATTTTCTAAACCCTGCATTTCAGTATTCCCATAATGTTTCTAATCACCCGGAGGTACGACTTGGCTTGAAGGAAGTAATTAAGAGATTAGAGCCAGACGTAGAAAACCAAGCGAAGGCGATTAGTGAGGTATGAAATTAGAAATTGATTGATTGCTTGTTAAATATAAATGATAAGTCCAACTAATAAAATTTAATTTGTAGATCAAAAACTACACGAATGCAAGAGGAGAGTTTGGCCAACCTTTGACAAAGAAGGCTATAACAACATCTCTACCAGGTTATTGTTATAATTTCTAGCATTATCTTGATGATTAAATTGAATGATCTATTTATTTTTTAATTTCATTATTGCAGCTGAATGGTGGTATCACTATGGTGAGGAAGCTCCACATCTTAGGCGAATTGCGATTAAAGTCCTCAGCCAAACATGCTCTTCATCAGGGTGTGAAAGAAATTGGAGCACCTGGTCACTAATTCACACCAAACTCCGCAATCGCTTGGCAATGAATAAATTGCATAAACTAGTTTTTGTGCACTATAATTTGCGGTTGCGAGTTAGAAACATCATGTACGCGAAACAGGATGAGGATTATTATAATCCAATTGATCTGAATAATATTTTTGAAGATGATGATATTTTAGGTGATTGGATTAGGGAGAAAGAGGCACCTGCTCTTGGGGATGATTTGTCCTGGTTGAATGAAGGAAATCAAAATAGTGATGAAGGTCAAAGAGGAGGAGCTGAAGAAGAGGAGGAAGATAATACTCCTATTCTTTCAAGGTCGAAGCAATCTACACTCAACAAAAAAGGGAAGGGCATTGCACAGAGAAGTCAATCAATTTTTCCTAGTTCTAGTTCTAGTAGTGATGATGATGATGATGGTGATGATGATGATGACGACGATGACAACGATGGTGGTGGTAATGATGATAATGACATCGAAAGAAGAGGTGGTGGTGATTATAGCGGCGACAGTGGTGGTGGTGGTGGCCATTCTAGCTTACCCCATGGCATGTCATGGGCAGAGGGAAATAGTCAATATTATGCCACACAAGACACAGACCATGGATATAGGCCAGGAATAGATGCACAGCGTCAACATTTGGCTAGGTTGACTGAGATTTCTAGTGGTGATGATTATTCTAGTGGGTACAATGCTGGTGGTTTAGGTATTGATGATCAGTTGCGTACTATGGGGATAGGATATCAGGATTATGGAGGATATGGGGGATATGGTCAGCCGTATCATACGATAGGACATGGATATGGTCCTCATGGCGATCCTGGATATTCAAGCAGTAGCACGGGGAGTAGGGGACACCTACCACCAGTACGACAACTTGAGAGATCTACTAGTACTAGCAGTGGTGGGTATTATGATCGTGCTCATAGGAGGTATCGGGATAGATCAGCTAGCACTGCCACAGGTGATGGAGGAGGATATAGTGGCTATGATTTGGGTCGTAATTATGATGGATCATCCAGTAGTAGCGTTGAGTATCGAGGATTTGGATTTTATCAAGGTACAAATCCTGTCAATCCTTCTCAACCCCAAAACCCAGATTATGGATCATCAAGCCAGTCGTCTCAACCTGCACCTTCAGAGTATGGTTCAATTTTATTTGGAGGCCTTCAGTTTCCATATCCATATAATGTCTTCAACAATCAAGGGAATAATGATGAGGATTTCGAGCCCCCACGACACTCCTTCTGGCACTAATTTTTCTATTGTATGTTACAAAGTTGTATTTTTATTATCATGTTATTATAATGTGTGTATTATGTAGTACTATTGAACAACTTTAATCCAGTTATGTGTGTAAAGCTATCAAACACTAGATCGGCAGCGTGTCAATTGAATAATTTGTGATTATATGATTGGTACATTGTGTATTGTGATAATCTATGAGGCCAATTTTGCTATTCTGATGATTTTAAAATTTTTGGTTATTTTTTCATATTTTTTTGAGCCTTAAATCTAGTGTATCGTTGCGTATCGCCCGATACCAGGCCGCGACGCGGCGCCCGCGTCGTCACACCGGTCACCGATACCGCGACCGATACCGCGACCTCGAACCATGCTCTGATGCCATATTAAGTTACCAACTACTCCAAAAACTTTAGCTGTTAGAGAATGGACCCAACAATATATATTAAGCTTCAACAGGATCCAGGTAAGTAAAAAAAAAAACACAACAGCACTCATGCTTTCAAGTGTGAAAACTCATCTTCACCCTGAAAAAAAAAAAAAAACAAAACAAAAAAAACAAAACAAAAAAAAAAGGGAAAAAAAAAAAGAAGATGAATTTGAGATACAATAAAATTGTATTATATGCACGGGTAATACTTGGGACACCCATTCACACAATTTTTGAGACACAACCCAAGATATGTGTTTATCTCTCTTTTGCGTCATTGTGGGGTCCAATGACATCACAGGAGAGAGATAGACACATCTTTTGAATTGTGTCCCAAAAATTGTGTGAATGAGTGTCCCAATCTTTACTTTTTTTTTTTTTTTTTGGCTCAAAAGTCCCAATCTTTACTCTATACGCAAACAGCTGTGATTCCCACATCTCATGACTAACAAATGTTTCGATGGCTTATAAAGTACCACAAGCCTAATACCAGTAACTTCGAATTCATTATTTCGGTATAACTGTCGACTCTTTATTCAAGTTATTGGGCTGCCGATATTTGACTTTTTAGATGCTCTTTTTTTCACCTTTTTTTTTTATATCATGCAATGAAATAAATCCGCTCACAAATACACAACTACCCACTTTGCATATAAATAAGAGTAGTGTTACATACACACATTTTTTTAAGAGTAATGTTTACCTCGTGTTACATAAATCAGTCTGTTTTTCGGACATATTATATTTCAGCATTCTCAAGTGTTTGTTTCTCCATAAATTACTGTTTACCTCGTGATATGAAACGGTTTACTCTCACTCTGTAATTTAATATTGGGCCGAGCAGCCCAATTTCAGCTCACTGCCAGCCCAAGCTTTGATGTCCCTATCCTTGTCTCTGTCCCCATAAACATGCTAATGAATTTGGATTGACCCGGCCCAAGTTCCACAAAAGGCCCAAATTTGACTACCCTTTTAACTTCATAGGTCTGTAGACTATATACTCCGTTGTCCTATAGATACACGCCCCACATATGTATGTATGTGTATGTAAAAGTAAATGAGGTCACTGATAAACGGGCTTAAATCTCATGCCCAGGCTATCAAATCCGGTTTTACACCAACTGTATACTCAAGCAATCAACTCATTCACTTGTACGCAAAACATGGATTCATGCAAGAGGTCCACAAACTGTTCGATGAAATGCCTGAGCGAAATGTCTTCACTTGGAATGCTATTATTTGGGCTCACATAAAAACCAAAAGTTTTACACAAGCTCAAGCTCTTTTCGACTCTGCTCCACAGAAAGATTCAGTAACGTACAACTCGATGCTCTCTGGATATGTTAGCACTGATGGGTATGAAAGTGCCGCGCTATATTTATTTATTGAAATGCAATCGAAGCGGGACAAGTCTCGAATTGATGAGATTACGCTCACAACAATGCTCAACTTGACGGCAAAGTTGGGTTTTTTGGGTTGTGGAAAACAATTACACTCATTTATAGTGAAAACTGCCAATGTTTTTGATGGGTTTACCGTGAGTTCTCTTATTGACATGTATTCCAAATGTGGGTGTTTTTTAGATGCGTGTTGGGTTTTTAATGGATGTCGAAGTGGGCTTGTTGATTTGGTTTCAAAAAATGCTATGGTTGCGGCTTGTTGTAGAGAAGGTGAATTGGAAATGGCTCGAAATCTTTTTTGGAACGAACCAGAGTTGAATGACACAGTGTCATGGAACACATTGATTTCGGGGTATGCCCAGAATGGGCATGAAGAGGAGGCAATTAAGTTGTTTCATCATATGGTGGGGGATGGAGTAAAATTGAATGAGCACACATTTGCAAGTGTCTTGTGTGCTTGTGCTGGTATGAAAAGTGTAATTCTTGGAAAGGAGGTACATGCTTGGGTTTTGAAGGATGGGTTGAGTTTGAATTCCTTTATAAGTAGTGGGATTATAGATGTCTATTGCAAGTGCGGCAATATGAAGTATGCAGAGTCAGCTTACGCAGCATTTGGGATCGAAAATGCATTTTCAGTCACTTCGATTATCGTGGGATATTCAGCTCAGGCTAACATGGTAGAGGCCAGAAGGCATTTTGATTCGTTGTCTGAGAAGAATTCTGTTGTTTGGACTGCCATGTTTTCTGGGTACGTAAAATCCCAGCAAAGTGTGGCTGTTTTTGAGCTTTTTAGTGAGTTCAAGGCAGAGGAGGCAACTGTTCCTGATGCTTTGATCCTCGTAAGTGTGTTTGGTGCATGTGCATTACAAGCAGTTGTGGAACCAGGAAAGCAAATTCATGCTTACATTTGTAGAACAGGAATTGAGATGAATGAGAAGTTGATCAGTGCTATAGTTGACATGTACTCAAAATGTGGTAATATTTTATATGCACAAAGGAATTTTATAAGAGTTAGTTTCAAAGATTCAATTCTTTACAATGTAATGATAGCTGGTTATGCCCACCATGGCTATGAAAATGAAGCAATTCGGCTTTTTGAGGAAATGTTGGTGAAAGGAGTCAGACCCGATGCAGTTACTTTCATTGCTCTTTTGTCGGCATGTCGTCATAGTGGCTTAATAGAAATGGGTGAAAGATATTTTTATTCCATGACAAATGATTATGCTATATCGCCTGAAATTGATCACTATGCTTGTATGATTGATTTGTATGGTCGGGCTAATCAACTAGAAAAGGCACTCACTTTTATGAAAGAAATTCCTATTGAACTGGATGGTATAATTTTGGGGACGTTTTTGAATGCTTGCAAAATAAATGGAAACGTAGAGCTTGCAAGAGAAGCGGAGGAGAAGCTACTGCAGATTGAAGGAGATAATGGGGCCCGTTATGTTCAGTTGGCTAATGTCTATGCCTCAGAAGGGAAGTGGTTTGAGATGGGAAGGATAAGGAAGAAAATGAGAGGAAGCAAGGTTAAGAAGCTTGCTGGTTGTAGTTGGGTACATGTGGATGACAGACTTCATATATTCACCTCTGGTTATAGATCTCACTCAGAGACAGATTCCATATATTCCATTTTAGATTGCTTGACTGGAGAAATAAATGGCAGAACTAGGTTAAAAATCCAGGTTGCCTATTAACGGGTTCATAATCTTTATTTTCTTTAGCACGGTGGCTCAATGATCTGAAAATGCATACTGAACATTATCATTCATCGTTCCAATTGATGGTGGTAAAAAACCTGATATGCCTTGGATGGAGGAGGGAACCACTGTAGATTTACTTGAGGTAAGTGGTTATGTATAGAGCATTGAACTTAATGTAGTATTCCTCTTCATACTATGCCAAAGAAACAGTCATACGATTTATTTGCAAATTCTTATGGGTAGGAGTAGGACTCTAGAAACTTCCGTCACGGCATCACATGTTTTTATTGCCTCTTCATTATGCAACTAAAATACGAATTGTGTTGTTGATCAATTGCCATGCATTTTAATCTTGTAGTGAAATTCATGAACAATGAAAAATTTGCTTTATAAAAGCTATCATTACCCGAGGTTTGGTTCCCATTAATGGAGGGTGCCAGGAAGGTTGGAATGGGTTCAAACCTAATCTTTGTCTTTATTTGCAAAAAGCAGCTGGCTTTAGACCGAAACAATGTCCTTATACTTGGCAACACTATTTTAAACATAGTATTTTATAGTTCATCCTCACTTCCAAAAGGATCCCGATACATGGACCTCTCGGTTCGAGAAATAAAAATAAGAGGATCGAACTATTTCTTCTGAAATCGTTTTAGTAGACATGTTGAATTTTAACCATCGGTGACCTTTACTCTTCTTTTTTGCTGCATGTGTTATGTTTTTTTTTTTCCTCAATATGGGTAGCCTTTTTATCTTCATGGGGTTTCGCTCAATGGTATTTTTGTTTCAAGTAGCATAAGCAAGACAATACCTGTATGGGGTGTTCTTTCTTTTGACAGAACATATACCGGGTGAATTGATTTTGGTTATCGTCCATCTGTGTTGTTTGTTCTTTATAATGGGCTATCAGCTATATCTGCAATTTAATTCACGTTGTGCGTTTTCAATGCAATGAGCCTATTTAACTGATTTGCCTTGTTTATTTGAGGGTTTTGATCTTCTTATAGCACAGTGTCTGTCAGGCTGTCAGCCATGTTCTGGTTAATACTAAAACGTTGAAGTCAAATGCTACTTAGAAGAACTTAAGAAAGCACTCGCAGCTTTACCTGTATTGCAGATCATGAAAATGGATTCAACTGAAAGCATTGTAAAGAAGACAACACTGCTTTCAAAGAATAGCACAAGGTTTCTTAGGTTGCTTACCAGTGCTTTATGTATATGATTATGTTTTTTTTTTTGAACATTGATTTTAAGTGGAAATTCTTTTTTCTTCTGTGTAGGAACTAAGAGGAAAAGAGGTGTCTTAGCAGTGATCTGAAAGGAAAACTTCCAATGTTTGAAGGCGATTTACAGAAACTTATACTTCCAAAGATGCAGAGGAAAGTTCGGAATTCCTACAGAAGATGAGGTGAGGTTACTCAAAACAATTGACCAAGAATTCTCACAATTGGATTGATCAGGATCTAGATCCCAAGACAAATTGGGATGGGGATGATCTAATAAAACTGCATGTGTAGGAGCTGAATAGGGGTGTACAGAAAGACAAAATACACCGATTAGTTTCTGTTTTTGTTCAATGAGTTAGTATCAAGCAAGCACTTCAATGCATCTATTAAGCATTTGTGGGAATATTTCAACTTGGATTGGTAGTGCGGGTGGCCCAGTGCTCAAGAATCGGGGAAATATACATGTAATTATTCAAATACTTGATTGAGATGAGAATGTTTGTACAATTTGGGTGTGGAGATAAGAAATTTCCTAATTAAAACATTATTCTTGTATTTATCTCGATTCCAATTAGCCAGACTTTTCTGTTTTACTTCCTCCACTACAAAATAACATAACACAAATATATTCCATACATTTGCATTTAGGCTAAAGCCTCTAGAAGCAATTGGCAAGAGTTAAAGTGTCATTTCGATTCTTAGGGTGTGTTTGATAATTCAATTAAATGCTAAAAATGAAAAGTTGTAGTACTTAATTCTTTTTCAGTGCATTTGATATTGTACCACTTAATTGAAAAAAAAAAAAAAAAAAAAAAAAAACAGCAAAAATTTAAGGGAAAACTTAAAAGTCTATTGAAAATTATCTCTGAATACTTGAAACATCGCTTTTAGTGTTGTAAATTTAATAGCTTAAAATTTCAGTACTTAATTTTTAGTTTTTTTTTCAAATAGACCCTTAGTTTGTTAAAAAAGTTCCTAAAAGTTGAAATTTCTCTTAATATTCATGTATGGTCCAGTAAAATTTTATTTGATATTTTTGTAAGAATGATATTTCCCTTATTATGAATTATAATTGTCCTTAACTCTAAGTTAAAATGGTATAATGCACTTATCACTAAATCACCCTGAAAAACAAATGGGTAATGCTAGGATTCCTAAAGTTTATATCTCAAATCGGCTTCTCAACACAATGCGACAATGAGACTATCTTTTTTGAGGGAAGATTAGGAAACAAATCATGACCCTAACACAAATTAAAATAAAGAAAAAAAGTAAATTACTATAGAGATCTTAGCAAAAAAAAAAAAAAAATTACTATATAGCAAACGAGTAAGGTTTTGGACACAAATAAATCTCACAAAGACAATTCATAAATACCACAACGTGTTTATCTCTCTTCTGTAGATCCCACTTCAGAAAAGAGAGACAAAGTGTAATATTTGTGGATTGTGGTTGTGCCAAAACACCATAGCCAACTCATTGCAAGCACTGCAACTGCAAGTTCTCGTTGTGATTACGACATCGTTTTACGTGTCAACTGCCCACGTTTAACTCGCATCAGCTCTGTCTCCTCTCTCTCTCTCTCTCTGTAGTCTGTAATATGTACACTTGCTTCAAGTGGTGGGATTGATACACAACCAGTGTTGAGTACGGTTGAGAGAGTGGTTACTGATCGAATGAACGAACAACTCTTGCAATGCTTTAAGGAGGATGAAGTGATGGCTGCGCTCAAGCAAATGCATCCGACCAAATCTCCCGGTCCCGATGGTATGCCTGCTATTTTCTTTCAAAATTTTTGGCCAATTGTTGGCCATAATGTGGTTACTGCGGTTCTTGATTTTTTGAATAATGGGATCATGCTCGAAAAAGTAAACTTTACACACATTGCTCTTATCCCAAAAGTGAAGCATCCAAGGCGCGTAGCGGATTTTAGGCCTATATCTTTATGCAATGTTATTTATAAAATTGTGTCTAAAATTCTGGCCAATAGACTAAAGAAAATCCTTGACAAAATTATTTCCCCAAATCAAAGTGCTTTTGTGCCCGGTAGGCTCATTACTGATAATGTTTTACTCTCATTTGAAACAATGCACTTTATCAAAAGCAAAAAGAAAGGCAAGAGTGGTCTAAGACCATCTCCAACCCACACATCAAACACCATTTTGAGGCAAACTTTGCTGTAATTCCAAAAAATTTTGCTCCAATGGACGCATCAACAGGTGCAGCAAAATTTGCTGCAATCCAAAATTGCAGCAACATTGCTGCGAAGGCAAAGCTGAGGCAAATAATTTTCCAGCTTATTTTATTCAAAGAGAGAGAGAGAGAGAGAGAGAGAGAGAGAGAGAGAGAGAGAGAGAGAGAGAGAGAAGAATCCTGAAGATGAGAAGAGAGAGAGGGAAGTATTGGGTTTAGCAGTTTAGGTAAAATGGGATAAAAATTATAGGGTGTTTTTATATTTCGTTGACAATAAAAGTGGACCAATCAAACCCATTAAGTTTTCAATTTAATTGGAAAAACAAAATATACAATAAAAAAATTATTTTATTTTTATTTATTAAAAAAGTCATATATTTGCAATAAAAAACGCTATTAAACCACAAAAGTACATTAATATGAGCATAATATAAATAATAGATAAAAGAATAAAATTTATTAAAATATACAATCTTTGATGTATGGGTTGGAGTGACTCACTTTGTAACATCAAAAACAACACATCAACTTTGCCTCAGACCATCAAAATCACTCATTTGCTACATCATTTGATGTTTTGCCTTTGGAGATGGTCTAATGGCTATTAAATTAGCTATGAGTAAGGCTTATGACAGGGTGGAATGGAGCTTTCTTGAAGGAATCTTGAATAGAATGGGCTTTCACCCGCATTGGACCAAACTTGTCATGGCATGTATCACCACAGTGAAGTATTCAGTCCTTATTAATGGGACCCCCAAAGGTCTCATTAACCCATCCAGAGGGCTCAGGCAAGGGGACCCTTTGTCTCCTTATTTGTTTCTTCTTTGTGCAGAAGGCTTGTCGGCTTTATTGCATCATGAAGAAAGGAACCAAAATTTGAAGGGTGTCGCTATCTGCAGACAAGCTCCTCGGATAAACCATCTTTTCTTTGCTGACGATAGCCTTCTTTTCTGTGACGCAACTGTGCGGGATTGTTTAACTATTAAGGCGGTGCTCCACAAATACGAGAAGGCTTCAGGATAGAAAGTGAATATTGATAAATCGGGAGTGGTTTTTAGTGGGAATGTGCCCAGTGATCAGCGAGCACGTCTGTTTGACAATTTGGCCTTTCAACAAGTGGAATATCATGAAAAATATCTAGGGCTGCCAACTGTCGTCGGAAAGTCAAAGAAGGAAGACTTCAACTTCATTAAAGATCGAATCTGGAAGAAACTAAAAGGATGGAAGGAATCGGTGCTCTCCTTTGCGGGGCGTGAAGTGCTTATTAAATCGGTTGTCCAAGCGATCCCGTCTTACATTATGAGCTGTTTCAAAATCCCCCTTGGGATTTGCTACGACATTTAAGCTATGATTAATCGTTTTTGGTGGTCTAGTGACGCGGAAAAACGAAAGATTCATTGGATCAACAAAGACTCCTTATGTAAGTCAAAGTGGAGTGGGGGAATGGGATTTAGAAAGATTTAGGAGCCCAAACTATGTGATTGAATAAATCCTCCAAAGAATGACTCTGGTTATCAAATGATTGAACAACCGGGAACAACTCTTGAATGGAAATGGAAAAGAGATGGTCCCGCTTATGGGGTCAAATCAATACGTTCCTTTCAATTCTGTGCTGCTGGGCAAACAATGCTGGAGGCTCATCAAATGTAAGGACACACTTCTCTATAAGGTTTTTAAGGCAAGATACTTCCCAACAGGTGATCTTTTTCAAGCTAAAATGGGCCATAATTGTTCTTACGTTTGGCGGAGTATTTTTAATGTTGGTAAGGAATTGAAAAAAGGTTTTATTTGGCGCATTGGAAAGGGTAATAAAGCCTCGATCTGGAAGGATAATTGGCTTCAAGAAACAGGATCGAATCGGATTGTCTCACCACCTCAATTACTTCACGATGATGCAAAGGTTGCTGATCTCATTGAAGCCGACCATAATTGTTGGAATACACAGTTAGTGAATCAGGTTTTTCTCCCATTTGAAGCTGAACAGGTTCTTAAAACTCCTGTCAATTGTAATAGGGAGGATGTTCGCATTTGGAATGGAACTTCCAATGGTATTTACTCTGTTAAAAGTGCATACCACCTCCTTTCTTTGTGGAATGAAGAAGCAGATGGTGGGGTGGGTCCTTCATCCTCTCTTCCCATGGTGAAAACTTGGAAGTCGCTGTGGCACACCCCCTCGGTCCCCAAGGTCCGACACTTTACTTGGAGGGCTTTTAAAGAAAACTCCTTGCCTTTCAGCAACCATGGTGGAGGCTATCGCTTTATACTCAGCTGTCAAATTTGCTTTGGAGCTTGGCCTTAAGAAGGTTGTTTTTGAATCTGATGCCTTGGTAATAGTTAAAGAAGTCAATGATGATACGGAATACTTTGCAAGTCATGGAAATATTATTCAGGATGTAAAAGAATTGCTTTCTCATTTTGAAGTTTCTAGTGTGAATCATATTAGTAGAAAGTGTACGAGATGGCTAAATATAGCCTTGGTTTTGAGGACAGACAGTCGTGGTAGGTACGTGTCCTCCTTTTTATTGAAAGTTTTATTCTCGCTGATTTAATTCATTAATATACCAGTTCTTCCTCAAAAAAAAAACTGAGGGCAACCGGCAAAGCGACAGAGAAAGCAAATTTCCGTCGTCGAAATTGTATGTTCCATAAGCGGCAGCAGGCAGATCCCACACACGCACACTCTCTCTAGAAATTGATAAATAGAGAAGAAGTCATGACGGGTCGGAAAGACGGTCCGTTGATGAGAAACAGCGACCATTCTCTTCTCCGATCAAGAATCGCCAGACCATCGTAATCGGTGTCCTTCTCGGATGCGTCTCCGCCTTTTTTTTTTCCCTCACGGACTCTTCATTTCCACTCCTCCAATTCGCAGCGGCCGAATCGCAGAATCTAATTTACAGGTTTGAAACAAAGGCGGAAAATTGTGGTCTAGTAAATCCCCAGCATTCAATTTTGTGTCTTTTTTCTTTTCTGCCCTTTTCTTATTCATTGCTGGAAACAAAGCCATTGACTTGGAATTATGTATGTTTGACTTCGGATTGCAAGTATTATTGTGATTTGAAGTTGAATGCATTGGCATTGTTGAATTGGTTTGAGATTTCGAACTGAGATTGTTGATGCTAAAATACACCAATATTCTGTGATTGATTTGATATCGGTTTTAGTAGAATCTCTTGTGAAACTTGAGACACAGAGAGAGATTGTGTTACATGATCTGCTTAGATTCATTTTTGAAAAACTCTATGATACATCCTATTGGGTTTGGTTACATCCTAGTAACTTTAATCCCAAAATGTTGTAACTTGGTAACAACATTTAGTAACTTTAGATACCACTTTGATCAACTTGCTACAGTTTTGGCACCAAGTTAATTACATTTTGGCACCAAATTAAAATGTATGTTACAACCAAAACCACTAGGATGTACTATCATAGAAGATCACTTTGTTTGTATTCTGCTACTTTTGTTGTCTAATGATCAAATACAGGGCGGTTCTCATGGCTCTGAATGGAAATTTCCGGAGTATATTGTAGATTATACGAGGCTCACCTATGAGTTTCAACAACAAAATCGTAACAGATTTTATGTTTAGACTGGCTTAGTTAGATGTATTACTGTTACTTCATAACATGATGAAGCCCATCTACCTGTGTTAAATCATTTGGAACTGTAATTTATAGAAGAAATTCATTATTATCTGCTGACTAATATACTTATATTGTTAGGGATTTTAACTTCCTTCTTGCGTGCAGTCTAGTAAACTCGAGGGGTTTTATTCCATTCTTGGTCCCTTTTAAGTTTTATAGAAAGTTCGTAGAAATGTGTGTAGAAGTTCACTCTTGAGTCTTCTTTCATTTGTTGAAGTTTTGCTATGTATGTGTATCTTGTGCTTGCTATTCTACTTATATAGCTATTGCAATAGCTTTGGGCTTAGCGTGTGTTTCTAATAGTAGGCATAACTCTGAGAACCATGCATAAGCATATTCATTTTGTGTGGATTTGTTTGATAGGTCAGTTCAACCCCGTGTGAATCATCTGAAAGGATCAACTTGTTGAAATCAGAGTTTGTGTCGGTGTCCGAGAAGAATGCGGAGTTGAAAAAACAAATTAGGGAATTGAACAGAAAGCTTCGATTGGCAAAACAAGGGAAAGATCAGGCACATATGCAGGTCTCAATTTTGGGTGAACAGCATAAAGATGGACCTTTAAGTATAGTCAAGGGTTTAAGAACCAACCCAACCGTGATTCTTGATGAGTCTGTAAACCGTAGGTTGGCAAAGATATTGGAGAAAATTGCTATTCAAAGAGAACTTATTGTTGCGCTTGCAAATTCAAATGTGAAGGACATGTTAGATGTCTAGTTCACTAGTATCAAGAAAGTCGGCATTTCCAATTATCTCGTTGTTGCTTTGGATGAAGAGATAGCCAGTCTCTGCGAATTAAATAATGTACCAGTATAAAAAAGAGAACCAGATGAAGGTATTGATTCAATTGCTAAGACAGGAGGAAACCATGCTGCCTCGGGATTGAAGTTCAGGGTCCTAAGAGAGTTTTTGCAGCTGGGTTATAGTGTTCTTCTCTCAGATGTTGATATCGTCTACTTGCAAAACCCTTTTGATCATCTTTATCGGGACTTGGATGTGGAATCGATGACTGATGGCCATGATAATAGGACTGCTTACGGTTACAATGATGTTTTTGATGAAAAGGCAATGGGTTGGGCTCGTTATGCTCATACAATGCGATTATGGGGTTATAATTTTGATTTCTTCTATATAAGACCAACAATCCCTTCAATTGAGCTTTTGGATCGTGTAGCCGGTCGGCTATATCGGGAGCCGAAGTCTTGGGACCAGGCAGTTTTCAATGAGGAGCTCTTTTTCCCTTCACATCCGGGATACGATGGGCTTCATGCTTCTTGGAGAACTATGGATTTCTATTATGAACAGCAAGGTACTTTTCAAAACTGTTAGGAAAGATGGTAATCTGAGTAAGCTTAAACCAGTAATCGTACACGTAAATTATCATCCTGATAAGTTTCCGAGAATGAAAGCGATTGTAGAATACTATATTAACGGCAAGCAAGATGCATTGAAACCCTTCCCTGATGGTTCAGAGTAGAAAAATCTTGTTTTCCTTTCAAGTTGTAATTTTTCAAGAGGATTGTACCGAAACAGCTTATAAACACACATGCATATAGTTTACTTCTATGAGCAACATGAGTTCCATGATTTCCATCCTTTTATTCCAGAAGAATTTTGCTCCTATCTTCAAGGTAGCTTGGTGAATTGTACTTGGTTTTGGAATTTGGCTTTATCAGTTGCATTATTTCCACCAACTTTTGTTTGTATTTTGTTACTTGTATTTGTTGCAACTTACTAGCTATACTGCAATGAACTTTCCTTGATGCCAATGTTGTTTGGGAACAAACCACTACCATATGTGTTTGGGAACCATTTGGGAAGCATAGCATTACCATATTATTAAGCACAATGAAATTTGAGGTTAATATAAGCACAATTGATAAGATGACCATTTTAACCTTTTTTTTTCCCCTCCAATCACTTCGATATTCACTGTAAACAACCAAAAGGCGCATAGGCAAACTAGTTTTGAGTTTGTTTAGTAAGAAGCTAGTTACATTTGGAAGCAATCAGAAATCCATCCACCTCAATTTTCATATTTGTGCTTTAAGCAATTGGTCAGAATACATAATTACAACTGTTAAAATTGTTGCATAAATAATATCCCAAAACAATTAGCAGCCATCAAATAAGATAAAATTTACACATGGGAGTCAGTTAAAACGAACATCACGCGGTGGTCAAAATCTTCTGTTAGTTTCATGTATCTGTATTCTGTACTCCGAACGGGAGATGAACTCTTTTCACTCCAAAGCTCTTTATTGTGGCAGTTGCTTTGAGCATTGGTAGAACTAGAACCCCTGTCAGGATTGTTAGCCTCAAGCATAGATATTACTTCTGGCCCATATCTCTGTTTCAGCTCATTCTGTTCCATCAGCAAATAATTTTCATCAGACATAGTGATGAGAGAGAGAGAGAGAGAGAGAGAGAGAGAGAGAGAGGATCATGGATACCACACACTCTTTCTCAGTGTTGCTTGTACACAAGTAACTTGGGTCCTGCCAAAGCTGTAACGGGGTAGGGCAGTTCTCACTAACGTTTTAAGTTTTAAAAACCAATTTTTTTTTTTAACTCATACAATCGCCCAAGAGTATGGAATATTGTGTCGTACATGTTTGTGGAAAAAACATGCAATGTCATTACTAAACTAACTAATGCTCTACAATGTGCAATTCTTTGAGTTGTAAAAGCACGCTTGGGTGTACTACACGTCTAATACCATAATACACAATCACATAATATGACAACCAATGTAGTAAATTTGTGAATGACAAGCACATATATGATGTACTACAACCAATGCTTATGATATGTGTGTGACTGCATGCTGGTGTACGTTGCTATCCACACACCTATATAAAGTAGTCCTGAAACTAGATTTGGATAAAGCCCTCGCCCTCTGTCTAGCAACCAATCTCATGTTCATGATGAATAATAGTGGTGCTCCTAAATCTGCCAAATTGCAACTCAGGTCAGGCGGTGCAAACACGTCTGAATATGGAGAGTATCCCTTACATTAGTTTCCTCACAAGGGGGCAGGCCAAGCACCACATGGCACTCCAATGTGTATATCAAGACTACGAAGAACTATTGGTTTGACGAATTAAAATGAACGGCCAAAGTCAATAATCATTCCAAACTAGAAGTCCAGAAGTGCATTGGGATCTAGAGAATGATTGCCACCTCGATGATTGCAAATTTGCAATATGTCTCTTTTTTATCCTTATATATACTACACATACATCAATATTTATCTTTCATTTTGGCTGGTTGGATCTGGGGTGGCAGGAACAGAAGCAAGAAACTATGAGAACTTGCATGAAATGAATTTACCACAGAAATGTATGCGTATCTAAATAATGTAATAATTGTATAAGCAACCCAAAAAAAAATTGCAAAACTAAAGTAGGTCTAAGGTGCAAACCAATATTGAAGAGTTTTCTTCTGAGAGCTTCACGCAACTCTCGGAGTACGTCCTTAGGTCAGCTATGAGCTCCGATGTTTCTCTATGCAAGACCTCCATCTTAGCATGTAAGGTTTCACGTTCTTGCTGGGAAAACAAGATAATCAGATTGTTATATGGACAAAAACATCAATCAGATCCAGTAATAATCATATTTTACTTTGATGCTTCAATGTATGCGTATCTACTTTGATGCTTCAATGTATGCGTATCTAAATATTTACACCGTTTTTGAAATACAGTTTTAAAATCCAACACAGGTATGACTAATTTTGTAAAATTGCAGTTTGACCCCAAAAAAAATTTCAATGTGAATTAAAACAAGTAATAGAATTCTAAACATGAGAATTGCAAATTTGAGATAACATCAGGAACACTAATTAAATATTGTAATGCAAATTTAAAATTAAATGAAATGCAGGTTAGTACAGTAGTTACAGAAAGCAACACTTGGATTGTGTGCCTATTCAAGAGTGAATTGTAAGGTACTAATATTTGTCAAATTTGTATCTCTGAAGCAAAACCAAGAACCGTATGACAAAAACGAAGCAAGTATGCATGCCAGGTGCGAGTGCGCTCTCTCTCTCTCTCTCTCTCTCTCTCTCTCTCTCTCTCTCTCTCTCTCTCTCTCTCTCAGAGAGAGAGAGAGAGAGAGAGAGTGAGGAGAGAGAGAGAGAGACGAGAGAGAGAGAGAGAGAGAGAGTGAGGAGAGAGAGACGAGAGAGAGAGAGAGAGAGAGAGAGAGAGAGAGAGAGAGCCTGAGTTGAGACAGTTAGACTACCTAGACTTGGCAGATCCATTGTTCTCCTCACTCCCCATTGGTTTGAAAGGTTTACGGGTGCTAAGATATCCCCAGCCACCATTCGTACATTATGAACTCAAACACCCAAGTGAAATTTAATCATTGATCAAAGACTTTGTAAACACTCAAGGTTTTAAAATCCTTCTGAAAGACAAACCCAAAAATAAGTACATAGCATCAGCATGTACTTTCATCTGGGGTAAATATTTCATCACTATATATGTAATGAAAATTGAGAACAATATCGTAGCAATCATCATGAATCTAGATTGATCCATCAAGCAAATTATAGTCTGAGATACACCAGAACACCAGAGAAGATTCAGAGGCTACAAAATGTACAACTCTCTCTTGATTATCTGATTATTCACAACTTTTTCAATAAGAAAATTGAGGGAAATAGTATGTTTCTTGCACGTGATCGCTTACATAAAAGAATGAGTAAAGATTGGGACACACCCATTTACACAATTTTTGGGAACAACTCAAAAGATGTGTCTATCTCTCTCCTATGATGTCACTGGATCCCATAATGACACATGAGAGAGATAGACACATATCTTGGGTTGTGTTCCAAAAGTTGTATGAATGCATAGTGTTTTGTTACAAAACAAGAAATTCAGATATTTTCCCTATTTGATTGGTGAATCCAGAATAGCATGGAATGCTTATATCACAAGTGAATTTTAGATTGAAAAATCCCCTTACTGAAAAACACCCAAAAAAATTAAAAATTTGTAACTATAGCAACATTGACAGTATTTTTGTACTAATCTGCACAC